>BSBM01001719.1:2627500-2700000 GCA_027924585.1 Larix kaempferi
ACTGCCCTTCACCCCTGTATCCCATCATATTCTCATTCCCTTCATCTCTCCCCACTCAAGATTGCAACATCCTTCTAAGCTCTTGACCCTTTCCCATCCCTATAAAAAATATTAACCATAGATTCCCTTCACCCTTCCCCACCCTTTCTCAAATATTAACCAAAAATGCCCTTGAGTCTTCCCCACCCCCTTTCAAGTATTAAACATAGATTTTATAGTTTACATAACGCGCACACGTTATGTAGTTATATAACGTGCATGCGTTATGTAGTTATATAATGTGCTCACGTTATTAAATTCTGAAAGCACAACAATATTTTTTGAATTTAAACAGAACGCGCACATGTTTGTTAGAGACTAAACCAACCCTACTCACTTTCCCGCATGTCAACCATAATCCTATGTGTATGATTTGGAGTTTGCTTTGGTAATACCAAACCTGTGCTATGGTAATGATAAACCAAAGCTAATTGGGTGTATTTCTTCCAGTTTCTGGAGAAGCCTATGCTTAGACACCCATTACAGTATGCTCCACATAGTCGTTTTTTACGAAATCTTAAACGCAAATAGCATTTTTTCTGCGTATTCCAAATATGTAACTTTTATTTTAAAATATTAATTTTTCCTATTTTCTTTCAATTTCTTATGTGTCCTACCACCTTAACTCGTGAAACACACTGTTAGTGTTTCTTCCATAATTTTTTCAATTCTTGATCATTTCAAAAAAGAACTGTATGGTGCACAAGTAGACACTAACCTCCACGTTCTATCAAAAACCCATTTCATGATTTTTGCATTAAGACCTTCAAAGGCTACACCCACAAAAGATGTACTATTTTCAAGGTTTGATCACTTAGAAAATTATAGAAAAATTATAAAATTTACTAATTTAATTTTCGAAAAATAATGGCGCACTATTTCTATATGTTCTCTACATGCATGCTGATTTTTGTAGCTTGATTCCATCATTTAGGCCCTCAAAGACTGCACCCACAAAAACATATACCTTAGCATTTGCCTGAAAAATAAAAAGTGTTTGTTAGGAAAAATGAAACTTGACACAGCTATGCAAATTTTCAATACATAAAATTTATATATTCGGAAACGTGATTCAATTTCCTACATTTCATCTTTTTTACTCAATGCAAGATATTTTGCGTAAGTAGCTCAAAAAATCCAAGTAAGTTGAGGGATGCCCGATTTTTCAATTTTCTATTGCATCTAACGAGCCAAAAGTGACCCTCATTAGCTTGCACTGACCCTGACACATCTTTAATTCAAAGTATCTTTAGCTAATTTTCTTAAAATTAATACCATAAGGATTTTAAGGCACATATATATATATATATATATATATATATATATATATATATAGATATATATATATATATATATATATATATATATATATATATATATATATATATATTAAGGAATAATTTTATAAATAATTTTATATTAATTGTTTTTCAATTAATGAATAACCCCCACAAAGAAGCAAAGGGCATGCGACCTGGGAACAAATTTTGCTTCAAGGATTGAATAGAGACTAGGATTGATAATGCAGGTGCAGGGAATGCATAAGCCGGAGGGATTCCAAAGTAGAATCCCTCTTCCCTTTCAACAGACCTTTCCATCATTATAGAAGTCGGCTTGAGGAGCCACGAATGTCCACACAAAGTAATGAGCGGGAGGGTGTACCCAAGATGTGATTTAGATTAATGCACCGTACTCCTTTCTTAAATGGGAAATCATGCTCATAACAATTGTTCACAGGATTGTCGGGAGGTAACCTCTGCATGTCGTCCATCCTGCCACCCCATAGGCATCATCATCTACGATGTTGATCACTGTAATATCCTCAATTAAAGATGTTGATTTCTAACTTGGTCCAAACAATGGATTTGTTATGTCTACTGGAATATGAATAATATGGTGCATTCCACAATGTATTCTTTCAAACCACTATAATTTGTTTAATTATATCCCCAATCCAATACTCATAGCTATCAACCCCAATGCAACCCCAAAGAATCACTGGATTCGAAACTAGGAGCATTAGTTTAAATTTGACCACACGGAACACGGGACTTCCAACTCTTCCCAAACACCTCCTAAAAGACTCAAATCTGATCCAAGGAGCTTCAAATGGACCCAAACACTCCCAATATGACCACTAACAGAAGTCAGAGGACTTTATGGAAGCTTTGAACACTTTACACATGCATTTATAACTGAGGGTGCATTAGCATAATTGTACAGGTTGATCGACCGTAAAATGACCATAACTTGGGCATACAAAAACCTTTTTGGATGAAATAAAAAGTGTTTCCTGATGTAAATGATGCTCCTAATGCAGTGGAATAGGTTTTAAAACCCAAAAATACTAAAAAATGGTCGAAACAGAAACTAACTTTTGTCCCTCAAAACCTCGATGTAATATTATAAACATACACAACTGTAAAACTCCAAAATGGACACTAAAATATTCCAAATACACTTAATTTGAGACAATATATTAATATCATATATCAAAGGCTCATAATAATGTTTCAAACCCATACACCAATTTTACACAACCATACAAAAATAGATTTACTCGTAGATTAACCATTTACTCATAGATCAACCTATGCTTGAAAAATTGTACAACATAACAAAAAAACATTGTGATTGTTATTATGAGTGGGACAATTTCTGATATTACATCAATGGATGTTGCAACAACTTGAAATACAGAGAAATATATGCTACAAAGAGAGTAGAAATGGTTGCTAAAAAACCACAGAGAAAGGAGGAAGAATTATTGCTCCAAATGAGTGATTTCCTTCCATTGTTGCACCTTCCACAAGCAATATTTCGACTCCAAATCAGAGATATGAATCCTCTAGTGTTCCCTCCATAAAATATCAATGATACTTAGCCATTATAATATCCTTCATGAATTTTTGATAGTCACAAGTGTGCCCTCCTCAAGCAGAAACCACCATAAACACTGCACTCCCGGAAACACCACAATCCACACTTCTACTGACTAGAACATGAACAAACCATCAAGAATTTGACCCCATTATTGTAGATGAACATAAACATATGAAATATTCTCTATAGAGAAATATGAAGGTGACTTCTTCTCTCAATAATCAACTACAATGAAGCTCATTGAAGAGGTCAGGGTGATTTCCTCCTCTCTACTAGGTAGAGTGAAATCTTTCATCACCGAAACTAGTTCACAATTGCAAGGGGAATATATCCCAATATTGAAAGGGTCTCATCTCCCAAGCGATGAAATCCACAATATCTCCCCTATTCAAACTCAAAATGTCCAAAATCCCTTTCCCAAGAGGCCTGCATCCTTTTTATATACTCTATTGAGCCCTTTCCCCTTCATTCTAGAATTCTCTCATAAAATATTAATAAATGTTATTTTCATGAGAGAATGGGTCCTTAGAACAAATTTACATCCTTTCCTAATGTTACTTGAACCAATATTACTTTACCTCACTTGGAAATTTGAATTAGCTCTGCATAGTCAATTTTGGGGGAAGTTACACCATCATGTGGACCCACCTTCACCTCTAGTGCCATCCTTGGATAAATTTAGGACCTACAACATGTCATAGGTTGTCATAAGGTTTCAAAGTTTTTGTAGGACTTTATTCTTGTCATGAGTTGTCATAAGATTGTCATAGATGTCATAGATTTGTTATTTTTAGCTTGAGGAGTTACAACTCATGAGATGCCTCTTCTTGAAACTTCATGGGATTTACAAATTCGAATTTATGCCTTCATGATGTCTTCTTCCACCTTAAAATGTGAATTTGGGGGAATTACAACTCATGTGGGACCTAACTCAACGTCATTGTCCAATTGTGTCTAATGTTGCATCATTTCACAATTTGGACATCAAACTATACAAATATTTGATCCACGTCACCACCTTGATAGTTTTTCATGATTTTACCAAGTGACTTAGGCCATTGCATCCCCTAGTCCAATGGAGTGATCCATAGCAAAAAATTTGGGACATGAAAATCACCTCGACTTGTGTCAGCTTCATGGTGGCACCTGTCATGGGGAGGAATAGCACAAAGTTTAAAGAATAGTATATGGCAGGATTTGCTCCTCCAATATTCCATATCTCCCTTTTTATTTATTGCTAAATTGTTTCCATGTCGTGAGGTCAAAATGGCAATAATCTCAAGTTTTATTTAATCTTGATTTGAGACGTGAGTATAACCAAGGTTGGGTTCATGGATTAGGAGCGTACGTGACCACCACTTAGTTTAGAATATATTTCCATGTGTGGGCATCCTAAATAATTAATGGGTTATTGCGGTTTAGTAAGTGGATGATTTTAATTAAATATTTTAAGATTTAGACGGCCATGATGAGATACAATAGATTTTAATTATTATAATAAAAATAAGTTATTTAATACTTACCAATTCAATAAGGTTTGAAATGTTTGAAGAGTGAAAATGAGGGTTATATTCAATGGGATGTGGATTTGAATTTAAGTGGAAGATTTATTATTCTTTGACCATTTCCATAACTTTATATAAACAAGAGGTCTCATACAACAATTTAGTGTTTCTATGGATTCATCATACAGTGATAGGAAAACGTCTTTTAAAATCCAAACAATTGAGAAAAATTTTGCACATCAAGGGATTTGATTAAATGATATATAGTGATAGACCAATGTTCAGTGGATATTAACCATCATCATCAATAAAAAATCAAACCTCTTTATATAAAAAATTGATTATTTAAACTAATAAAATATACATTTGTATTCACAAGAGAGAGACTTCCCAAGTAATTGTAGTTTGGGAAAAACAATTGCAAGGCTCCTACAGAGTTTTGAACTAGTAACCTTACTCAAGGAGTGCCTTAATAGTAAACCCATTCAAGGAGTACCTTAATAGTAAACCCATTCAGTGTCACTCTCTGAACTTGTAGTTTGGGATTTACAAAAGTAAGTCAAAAATATTTTACTTCTAACACATTAATTTAAATATTAATAATTAAATATACATGGTATAATTAAAATGTTATTAAAAATAATTTTAAATTAATTATTTAAAATTGATCTAATTTTAATTATTTAATAATAATATCAAAATTTCAATTTACATTATTTAAACAATTAATTATAAAATAAATTGGCTTATTACATGTCAAATTAACATGGATCGTCTCCTATCACCAGTATTTTTTATACACTTTTTGGTATGACTAATTATGTGTTTTTGCTACACTTTTGGTATTTTTGCTATACTTTTGGTTATTTTTATATTGATACAACTACTGATGTATTTTTAAGAAGAAAAATATTTTAAAAATTACATAATTCCAAAATTTTAGTAAGCATATCTTCTTGCCAAAAAAGCTTACCGGTCCTTCCCGGTCTAATGAGGGTAGGCAGAGGCTAGACTTACTTCTATGCTACGAGGATTGAGGGTAGGGTTTAAATGAGGGTAGATGTATAAAGGGTGGGGCCAGCAGCTCTCTAACCCCGCATAAAGCTGCAGTGCCATCTTAGTTACGGGCATACTAGTTCTCAACGGGGGGTATACAGAAATTAAACGGACCTCCCTTTAGTCAAATTTAAATGTTTTGCCAAATTATAAGCAAAAAAATATATTACATCAGGATTCTAGAGCATGCATTTAATACAGATTTGATTTTATGTATTTAATTTTTATTGATGATTAAGATTTGGCATGCTTGAAATAAAATATCGTGACCTATACACATCTAGTATTGTTTTTTATGACTTAACATAAAGCAGTCTATCGGGTCAAGGTGTTTTAAGTTGCATGCAGAGGCAATCAGCGCCACACATCATGAGTCTTCTTTCAATGTTATATGAAGTAATCCCATTTTAAGTGAGAGTTATAGATACATAGCGTCTCAAGGGTTGGAATTTCAAATCAAGGTTATCTATTAAATTTGATGGTTATCTAAAATTTCCATTAGTTTGATTTTGATGATATAAACAAATTCAATAATATCAAAAAAAATTCTTAAAACTTTATAAAACACTCGGCATTTTAAAATTTCGAAATCGTAACCAAAAATTTTTAAAATTCTTATTTAATTTTTTTAATATCATACCAAAAAAATTCGTCTGAAATCGTAGAACTTAGAACTTTTGGACCACCCATATGGTTAAACGTTTATACATTTCAAAGCATTTTCGTGACGGGTATGGTGGAATGTCGGCCGTATTTGACGGCTAAATTGCCTCTTGGCGGGCAATAATCCCGTCAACTCACTTTTTGGCGCACCGTGCAAACAAGGCAAATTCGGATTTTGCGGAAATTGGAACAGCCTGGATTCTGGAACAGCAAGAACTTCAAGTAAGACTGAAGTTTGCTCGCTTCTTCATTTATAACGATGGGTTTAGGGTTCACGAAACTGGAAAGACTGAATGTCATTTATTCTCAGATATGCTCTACATCTGATCATGGCGTATCCTACAACTTCAAACAACTTAGCTTTGCTCGCTTCTTCATCTATCACGATGGATTTAGGGTTCACGAAAAGGGAGAGACGGAAGAAGTGCAGGTGCTCAGCCACCACTAAATTTGTACGGTTTATGAGCATGGGAAGATGGAAGGAGTGCACTTGCTATCTCTGGTCTCAATTGCCAGAAGAATTGCTAGAGAAAATATTGGCTTCTCTGTCAGTGGAATCTTTGTGTAGATCTAAAAGAGTGTGCAAGAAGTGGAATGCGCTCTTCTCATCCACCAAATTCATAATGAGTGAATGGTCTCAGGCAGCTCCCAACAAGAATCCGAGGTTGTTTCTCGGGTATTGCAGAACTGGAAAGCCGTATCAGGCGTACTGCTTTTTTACACGCACATGGAGGTCCGCCATCTCGTTTTCGTTCCTGCGTGAAAAAGTAAGGGATGTTGCTATGAGCCATGCTATTTACGAAGGATCAGCCACGGGCCTGTTCTTGGTCAACATCTTCTACACTGACAGATGCACTGAAAACGCAACTGTTCAGAGCGTCCGTGCTGTTTGCAACCCTCTCACACAGGCGTTCTTAAGACTCCCTCCCATGTTGTCCATAACGATAGCATGGCAAGTCAGCATTCTTGCAGGAACCAGCGATCAGAACAGTCAAGCCACCTACAAAGTAGTGGCAGTGGGATGGCCGCCAGGGATGATTGGAGACCTTATAGTGGAAATCTATGATTCCTTCCTAAAGTCTTGGAGGATCGCAGGACATCTGCCCAGGAATAATGTTCGCGGATTGGATGCCATGATTTTGCACCAAAATTTTATCTTTTGTGTTGTCGGGCAGCAGCCATTGCAGATGCGTGTTATCGGTTTCAACATGGTAGATGGGACTTCCATTTTGGTGCCATTGCCTACGGTGCCTGATGGCAGAACTTTCTTCGCTTTCTTGCTCTCATGCAGGTCACGGGTACTACTCGCAGGGCTTATTTTCAATGTTGGAAGATATGATTTGCAGGATTTGCGTGAAGTTGTTTTATGGGAACTGGGGCCGGCGCTGAATGTGGGATTAAGCTGGAAGGAGATTGTAAAGATGCCTCCATCAATGCGCGACATTTTTAAGGCAACAAACCTTAGTGCATATGAAATATGGCTTCATTGCTTGGGAGTGGGGGATAATGTTTGCTTCGCCCACAAATTTTCTCAGAAGGTTATTGTTTACAGTATGACTCGCAAGTCATGGAGTTATATTTATAGGCCATTATTAGATACGTTTCGTGTTTATGAATTTGAACCTAGACCCGATTTGAAGGTCCTCTGAACGCTTACGATGCATACCTGCCCTTCTCTTTGAAAGACTTGAATTTCATTGTTTCAAATGTTTGGAACATTATATTGTTAATGATAATTTAAAGAAAAAAAATTATTTTTATCTTGTCTTGGCTTACTTTCCAATAAAGTGATGTATTTTATGAGATTCATATATATATATATATATTTTCTTTGTAAAAAAGGTAATTTTATTTTAAATTATTTATTGTATAATATAAATTTATTGATTAAAATATAATAACAAGATTTCTTCCTATTGATTTTATTTTATTAAAATGTGATGGCACCTAAAAGAGGAAGGAGCTCTAAGGTGCTCTATCTATGGGGAAGATGTTGTCACATACTTTTTTTTTTTCAGCGGAAAAAAGCATACTGTTTATATTCATTTGAAAAATAGTACGATGATGGATCGGTCCAAAAAAGACACAAATCACTATACATTCCTTCTTCAAGCACTATTGAACTTGAGATTTCATCCCCGCAATACATCTTATCATATCAATTCTATGATATCAATATAACATAAATATTACTCTTCCATTTTCTTTAGTCCCATTTCTATCCAAAAAAGTAGCTTTCAAAAACTAATTCAAGAAAAAAAGAGATCCCTTCTCAAGAATCTCTTCTTCAAAATACTCTTCCCACATAAGAAATCCATCCTTCTCCTGCCCAATGCCTGTTTGGTTAATGTATCAGCCTCATAAAATAAAAAAAATTATGAAAAATAATTAAGAAAATCCATGTCCACCTATAAAATAAAAAATTAAAACTTAAATAATTAAGAAAAATGCACCTAAAGAAATTGGATCCCTCTTTGTGCTTGAAAGATACTGGTTTAAGATGGATTTATGTAGATTCGGGTTTAAGATGGATCTATGTTGGTAATAATATCAAATTCAACTTTTTTTCACACTATAAAGATAGTATAAAGAACTTACTTTTAATAATATAATTCAAGTGTTTGGCATCTATCTATTTAACTTTATTTTACTAGAATTTGGTAATAATATTAAATTCAATTTCATTTTTCACACTAAAATAATATAAACAAATAATATTTTTTTTCAAGGAAAATAACGTAATTTTCATTAATATTAATCAAAATTACATATTGTCGAAAGGCTTTGAGGAGCCCTTTCCAAAAAAAAAGACCTTTCATCTTCCAGGAAGTATACCAAGTTTTTAGTTTTCATCCCAAAGAGGAAAACCCACAATACCGCAAAAAATATATATATAGTAGAAAAATAAAAAAAAATGTAGTTGCTTTGTCCAGTGCAAAATTACTGTGGTAGGCCTTATATAAAAGGTCTATGGTAAAATTCATGGAAGGTGTTATTATGTTGTTCCTTGACATGTCATCAACCCAACTGGAGACGCAGACCTAGCTTTGACAGTCTATCTGATTCACGAATTCTTTCCCTGTAAACGTGACGACATGAGAAAGAGTCAAAACTCTCAATCATTCGCAAAGTGTCAAAAAACAAATTGTTTAGAACCAGGTTGTGACATCTCTGAGATTTATTTATCCAATTTATATTGATCATAGAGTCACCGAAAATCTATAGATGGGTGCATCGTTGTTCATGGGAAAAGAGAATTATGAGTTTTAAGGATAAAAGTTCAGCAAAGTTATTTAAACCTAGTCCCAAACCCATATACAACTGGAAAGAGTGTTGTTTAGAAATATGTAAAATAGCACCACCACTACAGACACCATTCTCTGATGCTCCATTGAAGAAATCCCAAGGTATGTGTGGAGTAATGATTTCAGCCACAATAGGACGGTAAATGAGAGTGTGAGTTTCCTATGGGAAGTAGGATAGGATGTTGCGGCTACTATCAGTAGTGAGGGATGGAGTGGTTAGTTTTCCAAAGAAGATAGATCCATTACGAGCGAGCCAGATTCCCCAATTTATAATTAAAGGCAAAGCATGAATGTAAGAGGTGGTCAATGTATCTGTCCAGGATTCCTCAACATTCACTCCAATACACGCCCTTGAGGAGGGATGACAAGCAGTCAGTTCATACCAGATGCTGACCGAGAAAGGACATCTCAGTAGAAGGTGAGAGGTTGATTCTTCATCTTGTTTGCTCAAGGCACACCTGCAAGGGCCAGCAATGGTTTTTCTTTTTGAAGTGATCCCAAGTTGGAATTCGATTTGCTAGCATACACCACATAAAAAATTTAGCCTTTGATGGACATTTAGTTTTCCAAACCAATTTCCACCACCAAATATTTTCCGCATACTGTTGTTTTTGTTTCGAGAGTAGTTTATACCCCAGCTTGGGTGAGTATTTTCCATTTGGGGCTACCGACCAGATGAGGTCATCCGAGGAATCTTTCAATCTAACATGAGAGCTTCTGAGAGAAACGAGATATTCATTCCAGTTTTTTTGATGATCCTCCCGGAGGATGAGAGAAACGGCATCCAACCAGCCTTGCTGCCAAAAGTTGGTGGATATAGGATCCCTGACCTGTGAGAGGTGAAAGTAACCATGTTGTTGAAGAGAATGAATGAGAGGTATAGGAAGGATGTGTTTATTTTTGCAATCCATCCATGGATCAGTTCCAATATGGATATGTGAGCCATCTCCAACCTTCTAGGTAAGACCTCGTTCAATCAGAGAAAAATACGAGAGGACAGCCTTCCAGCAGATAGAGATATTCGACTTAGTCTTAGATGGATTTCTGATCCATTGTATCAAGGATTCTGGGCAAATGTATTTGTGTTTTATTACTTATTTCCAAAGGTTCTCTGAAGTAATGAGTTACCAACCCGCCTTGGCAGCAAGAGACGTGGTGAAGAGATGGACATGTTTTAGGCCCCAACCACCCAGGGATTTTGGTTGGGCCAATCTTTCCCAGTTTACCCATGGAGAAACAAAGGAGTCTAAAGAAACTGACCATAGGAAGCAGAAGCAGAGTTTCCTAGATTTTTCCAGAGTGCCTTTAGGGATCCAATCCAATGACATCCAGTAGACTGGTATGGCTTCCAGAACATATTTGATGAGGACTAGTCTGCCAACCCTATATAACCATCGATGGCTCCATATCTTGAGCCTTTTTTCCAATTTAGAGATGAGGCATATCTAATCACATATTTTGTAGCCATTTTGCTTTAGTTGGAAACCCAGATATTTGAGACCTGCATCCAGATGTAAGATTTCAAAGGGAAAGAGAGTTGCATACCTTTGTCTCTCCTCATCGTTGAGATTGTAAAAAGAGATAGTGGACTTGTGGTTATTGATGACCATACCTGTCGCTCTTTGAAAGAGATTCAGTATTTTTTCTAGAACTTTCGCATCCCTAGTGGTGCCATCACAAAAAACTAGAATATCGTCTACAAAGAGGAGATGTGTGAGGCTGAGCGAATTTGAGATGCAGAAACCCTTGAAAGTTCCTTGTCGTTTTGTGTCTAAGAGAGCTCTACTAAGGCCTTCGGAAACCAGAAGGAAAAGTAGAGGGGATAGAGGACATCCCCGATGAAGGCCCCTCTCAGCACAGAAGAATTGCATAGGATATCCATTTATAAGGACCGCGAAAGATGTTGTTGTGATGCATCGCATAGTCCATTTTATGAAGGCGTAGTCAAAACCTAGGTGGGGTATGAGTAGCCTAAGATAGATCCAGCTTACTTTATTGAAGGATTTTGAAAAATCGAGTTTTATGATCACACCTTTTATGCCTTTCATTTTTTGTGAGTGAAGTCCTCCCTGAGCCACCCCCACAGCTTCATGTATTTGTCTTCCTTTCGAAAAAACAAAATGTTCCGATGAGATGAGTTTTGAGAGGACGCCCTTTATCCTTTTTGTCGTGATCTTTTCCACCACCTTGTAAGTAATGTTGCAGAGGGATATAGGTCTATAATCATCCAGGGTGTCAGGTTTCTCATATTTTGGGATCAAAGCAAAACAGTGGTATTGAGAGGCGAGTGAACGATACCATTTTTTCTAGATTCTTCCACAAGGTGCAGAAGGTCATTTCCTATGATATCAAAATGTGCAATGAAGAATTCAATGGTCGATCCATCCGGCCCATGGCTCTTGTCCTTTTGGAAACTTTGCAGTGTTTCGTTAAGTTCCTCTTCAAAGACTTCTTCCAAGAGTTCCTGATTATCCTCTTGAGTTATTGAGCTAGGAAAAAACTGGGAGAGATGAATAACTTTCGTGATGCTAGAATTCCTATTGTTCGAGAAGAGTGATTTAAAATGAGAATTACCCAAAGATGCCAAATATTCAAAGAATGTCAAGGTCTCATTTTGATTGTTCCTTAATTCCCAAACAGTATTTTTTGATTTCCTTCCTTTTGCAAAAGCTTGGAAAAAAAGTGTGTTCTCATCCCCACATTCTAGCCAAATGGCCCTGCTTTTTAGTCTCCAACCCTCCTCTTGTTCCAAGAGAAGTTTTCACCGGCAACTCTCCAGGGATTTTAAACGTTTAGTAGTGTTAGTGTTGTGAAGCCTCCTCCAACAGAGTCTTGTAGAAGGGAGATATCCTTTTCAACCTGAATAAGTGCACATTCATCGTTTTCTTTTTTCTTGAAGGCCCATTCCTTGATAATATTTTTTGTATTAATAAGGTTTTGGACAAAGTGAGGAGCCGCATATGAGCCTTCGGCAAGTAGGTAAGGGACCCACAAGTCCTTGATGATAGTAGAGATCTCATCTTCCTTTAGCCATGCAGCACACAGCTTGAAGGAGCTGGGGAATTTTATAGAGTTTCCCAGAATTTCAAGGCAAATATGAGAGTGATCAGAGTCTCTGCCTAATTCCACCCATTGTCTGAAGTGAAAATGTTGTCCAATGACATTTTCAGCAAGTAGGAATCGATCCAGTCATTTCGCAATTCTCCCCTCCCTCGATATTCAATTTTTCCAGGTAGGCTTTACCTTGGTAGGAGAGACGTTGATGAGGCCAGTGTCCCGAAGAAAATAATCAAATAAATCCGCAAGTGGATCCCCTCTGGTAGTAGGACCCCAAAATTCATGTGATCCCAGGGTGAAGTTCAGATCTCCGCCCAAGATCAAATTTTCCACAGCTAGAAAAGATTTTTGTCAAAGATTGTTCCAAAAAGGTTCTTTGTCCAAGTAAGGACCATAGATGTTAAGAACAGTAAAAAAATAATTTAGACCATCATGATAAAATTCTACACCCAGGCCAAAGTCAAAACTCCATGAATTTTTTACATTAATCTTCTTCATGTTCCAGCCCAAGGCGAGTGCACCCGAGTGTCACCACGCATTGATAACAGTAAATTCATATAGTGGGAAGGATGATTTGAGCACCACCGTGATATCGTCCTCTTTTCCCAAGGTTTCTTGAAGCATCAGAATATCCGGTTGTTGAAGAGAGATCAACTGCTTTAGAGCAAGGTTTATTGATTGTCTTCCTTGTTACTACTTTAAACTACTTTCCAATGGATAATAAGTTAATTACATTTCAACTCATGTCACCTTTTTTGAGAATCTATAATTTCCCATTAATTGCCTCCATTATTATAACCTTAATCTACTTTCCAATAGATGATAAATCAATTCCATTTAAACTCATATCACCTTTTTTGAGAATCTATAATAAGTATCCATCAAATAGAAATCAGTCAATCAAAACAAACTTTGTTGAATCATATTAGACACCCAACATACTATGTTGAATCATATTAGGCACCCAACATACCATAGGCCTTAGTACTCTAACTTACTAATCTAATTTCAATTTATGCCATTATTAGTATAATTTAGAATTATAGTGCATTCCAAATCACCTCAAAGAGATGTATAGTTGACACATCTTTAATTCAAAGTATATTTAGCTAATTTTCTTAAAATTAAGACCATAATTATTTTAAGGCATATTGTGTACATGTTTTTTTTTAATTAATGAATAATTTTATATTAATTATTTTTTTAATTAATGAATAACCCCCACAAACAAGCAGAGGGCACGAGGCCTGGGAATAAATTTTTCTTCAAGGCTTGGATAGAAACTAGGCTTGATAATGCATGTGTAGGGAATGCGTCAGCCAAAGGATTTCCAAAGTAGAATCCCTCTTCCCTTTCAACGAGCCTTTCCATCATTATAGAAGTTGGCTCAAGTAGCCATGAATGTCCACACAAAGGAATGAGCAGGAGGGTGTACCCAAGATGTGATTCAGATTAATGCACCATACTCCATTCTTAAATGGGAAATAATGCTCGTAACAACTGTTCACAGGATTGTCAGAGGTAACCTCTCAATGTCGTCCATCCTACCACCCCATAGGAATCATCATCTCTAATTCTCATCACTGTAATATCCCCAATTAAAGATGTTGATTTTTAACTTGGTCCAAACAATGACTTTATTATGTTTTCTAGAATATGAATAATATGGTGCAACCCACAATGTATGCTTTTAAACCACTATAATTTGTTTAATTAGATCCTTGATCCAATACTCATAGCTATCAACCCCAATGCAACCCCAAAGAATCACTGGATTCGAAACTAGGAGCATTAGTTTAAATTTGACCACACGGAACACAGGACTTCCAACTCTTCCCAAACACCTCCTAAAAGACTAGAATATGACCCAAGCAGTTTAAAATGGACCCAGACACTCCCAATTTTACCACTAATAGACTTCAGAGGACTTTTATGGAAGCTTTGAACACTTTACACAGACATTTATAACTGAGGGTGAATTAGCATAATTGTACAGGTTGACCGACCGTAAAATGATCATAACTTAGGCATACAGAAACATTTTTGGATGAAATAAAAAGTGTTTCATAATGTAAACGATGCTCCAAATGCACTGGAATAGGTTTCAAAACTCAAAAATGCTCATAAATGGTCGAACAAGAAACTAAATTTTGGCCCTCAAAACCCCAGTGTAATATTGTAAACATACACAATTGTAAAACTCCAAAAAGGACACTAAAAGCTTCCAAAAACACTTAATTTTATCGAAATAGGTTACTAAAATATATCAAAGGCTCATAAGAATTTTTCAAATCCACACACCAAGTTTATCAAAACCATACAAAAACAGATGTACTCATAGATCAACCTGTGCTTGAAACATTGTATAACATAAGAGGAAAACATTGTGATTTTTATTATGAGTGGAAAATTTTCTTAGATTACATCAATGGATTTTGAAGAATCTCAAAATATAGAGAAATATATGCTACAAAGAGAGTATAAATGGCTGCTACAGAACCACGGAGAAAGGAGGAAGAATTATTGCTCCAAATGAGTGATTTATTTCCATTGTTGCGCCCTCCACAAGAAAGATTTCGACTCCAACTCAGATATATGACTCCTCTAGTGTTGCCTCCATCAAATATCAGTGATACTTATCCATTATAATATCCTTCATGAATTTTGGATAGCCACAAGTGCACCCTCCTCAAGTAGAAACCACCATAAACACTACACTCCCGGAAACACCACAATCCACATTTCTACTTACTAGAACTTGAACACACCATCAAGAATTTGACCCCATTATTGTAGATGAACATAAACATATGAAATATGATGTATATATAAATATGAAGGTGACTTCTCCTCTCAATAATCAACTACAATGAAGCTCAGTGAAGAGATCAGGGTGATCGCTTCCTCTCTACTACTAGCTAGGGTGAAATCTTTCATCACCAAAACTAGTTCACAGTTGCAAGGGGAACATATCCCAATATAGAAAGGGCCTCATCGACCAAGCCATGAAGGCCACACTATATCCCCTATTCAAAATCAAAATGTCCAAAATCCATAAGATATTACCACCCCCAAAATGTATCCTAAATAAGAAATTGATTAAAAATTTATTAAAAGTTAATTAACACCACTAATCAAGTATTTTTTCAAACCCTTATTTCCCCTTAAATTTTTTTCAATTGCACAACAAACAATATGGAGTTTGTCTCACGTTATGATGTGGGGTTAATTCAAAATTTTCGATAATAAATCAATTCCATTTAAACTCATATCACCTTTTTTGAGAATCAATAATAAGTATCCATCAAATAGAAATCAGTCAATCAAAACAAACTTTGTTGAATCATATTAGACACCCAACATACTTTGTTGAATCATATTAGGCACCCAGCATACCATAGGCCTTAGTACTCTAACTTACTAATCTAATTTCAATTTATGCCATTATTAGTATAATTTAGAATTATAGTGCATTCCAAATCACCTCAAAGAGATGTATAGTTGACACATCTTTAATTCAAAGTATATTTAGATATTTTTCTTAAAATTACGACCATAAGGATTTTAAGGCATATTATGTACATGTTTTTTTTAATTAATGAATAATTTTATATTAATTATTTTTTTAACTAATGAATAACCCCCACAAACAAGCAGATGGTGCGAGGCCTGGGAATAAATTTTGCTTCAAGGCTTGGATAGCGACTAGGCTTGATAATGCATGTGTAGGGAATGAGTCAGCCGAAGGATTTCCAAAGTAGAATCCCTCTTCCCTTTCAACAGAACTTTCCATCATTATAGAAGTTGGCTCGAGGAGCCATGAATGTCCAGTACACAAAGGAATGAGCAGGAGGGTGTACCCAAGATGTGATTCAGATTAATGCACCGTACTCCATTCTTAAATGGGAAATCATGCTTGTAACAACTGTTCACAGGATTTTTGGGGATAAACTATTAATTTCGTCCATCCTACCACCCCATAGGAATCATCATCTATGATTCCCATCACTGTAATATCCCCAATTAAAGATGTTGATTTTTAACTTGGTTCAAACAATGACTTTATTATGTTTTATGGAATATGAATAATATGGTGCAACCCACAATGTTTTCTTTTAAACCAATATAAATTGTTTAATTAGATCCCTGATCCAATACCCGTAGCTATCAACCCCAATGCAACCCCAAAGAATCACTGGATTCGAAACTACGGAGCATAAGTTTAAATTTGACCACACGGAACACACGACTTCCAACTCTTCCCAAACACCTCCTAAAAGACTCGAATATGACCCAAGCAATTTAAAATGGACCCAAAAACTCCCAATTTTACCACTAACAAACTTTAGAGGACTTTTATGGAAGCTTTGAACACTTTACACATACATTTATAACTGAGGGTGAATTAGCATAATTGTACAGGTTGACCGACCGTAAAATGATCATAACTTGGGCATACAGAAACCTTTTTGGATGAAATAAAAAGTGTTTCATAATGTAAATGATGCTCCAAATGCACTGGAATAGGTTTCAAAACCCAAAAACTCTCATAAATGGTCAAATAAGAAACTAAATTTTGGCCCTCAAAACCCCAGTGTAATATTGTAAACATACACAATTGTAAAACTCCAAAAAGGACACTAAAAGATTCCAAATACACTTAATTTTATCGAAATAGGTTACTAAAATATATCAAAGTCTCATAAGAATTTTTCAAACCCATACACCAAGTTTACGCAACCATACAAAAACAAATGTACTCGTAGATTAACCATTTACTCATAGATCAACCTGTGCTTGAAACATTGTACAACATAAGAGGAAAACATTGTGATTTTTATTATGAGTAGGAAATTTTATGAGATTACATCAATGGATGTTGAATAATCTCAAAATATATAGAAATATATGCTATAAAGAGAGTAGAAATGGATGCTACAAAACCATGGAGAAAGGAGGAAGAATTATTGCTCCAAATGAGTGATTTATTTCCATAGTTGCACCCTCCACAAGAAAGATTTCAACTCCAACTCAGATATATGACTCCTCTAGTGTTCCCTCCATCAAATATCAGTGATACTTATCCATTCTAATATCCTTCATCAATTTTGGATAGCCACAAGTGCACCCTCCTCAAGCAGAAACCACCATAAACACTGCACTCTCGGAAACACCACAATCCACATTTCTACTTACTAGAACTTGAACACACCATCAAGAATTTGACCCCATTATTGTAGATGAACATAAAAATATCAAATATGACGTATATATAAATATTAATGTGACTTATCCTCTCAATAATCAACTACAATGAAGCTCAATGAAGAGATCAGGGTGATCGCCTCCTCTCTACTAGCTAGGGTGAAATATTTCATCACCAAAACTAGTTCACAATTGCAAGGGGAACATATCCCAATATAGAAAGGGTCTCATCTACCAAGCCATGAAAGCCACACTATATTCCCTATTCAAAATCAAAATTTCCAAAATCCATAAGATATTATCACCCCCAAAATGTATCCTAAATAAGAAATTGATTAAAAATTAATTAAAAGTTAATTAACACCACTAATCAAGTATTTTTTCAAACCCCTATTTCCCCTTAATTTTTTTCTAGTTGCACAAGAAACAATGTGGAGTTTGGCTCATGTTACGATGTGGGGTTAATTCAAAATTTTCAAAACCGGGTATTAATGGAAAAATCCCTCCAATTTCATATTTTTCAATTTGGCCCAAAATATCTGGTTTACTGAGACCGAAAAAACAAATCTGCATCTGTATTGAATCTACCCTGCTAAAAAAAAATCCATGCGCCTGTCAACACACTCGGTCTATGATCAAGCCAAATTGGATGGTGTTGAAACCATCTGAAGACAAGTTATGCTATAGTAATCGATTGGTAAGAATGTTTTTTCCAATTTTTTGTGCCCTAGGTTGTATATTTTCGAAGATATTTTTTTTCAAAGCCTATCATAAGTAAAGAGAAACATTCTATTTCTTACAGAACATGCATTGCAGAGGAACCCTCCATTGCTTACAAATATTACTTATTTTATTTTATATCTTACTCTAATCAAAATATTCGAACTTGTGATTTTTTTAGATCCAAACCTGCTCGAACCGTCAACGCACCAGCGGTCCGATCAAACCAAATCGTACCGCGTTGATATCCACTGAGCAAAATCGTTTGCGTGGTGATACGACTGGTAAGTATTTTTTTTCATTTTTTTTGTGCTTAAATTTGTTTACATTCTTACCTTGCTTGAACAAAATATACGAACCCCGAACCCATCAACAGGTCTGCGATCAAACCAAATTTGATTGCATTGAAATATTATGAAACAATTGATGGTTTAGTGGCCGACTGACAATACTTTTTTTACTTTTTTTGTTGATCTCCTGGTGTATTGATGGAATTTTTATCGTCCAATTGATTAAACCCATCATCTATCTAATCCAACCAAATCGGACCGCGTTGAAATATTATGAGCAAAATCGATGGTGTAGTGATACGACTGGTAAGAATTGTTTTTCAGGATCTGGTGCTTAAAATAATTTACATTTTTATCCTTCAATTTTTGTATTTAAGTAGTCTGTAAAATGATTTATCAGATACTATATATGTATATTATTTAAATTCACCCTTTATTATTTTATGCAGATATTAGTTTGGACCATCTAGATGTGAATCTAAAATCTTGGTTGGAAGGGGAAAAGAAATCGAAGGTTTTTACCAAAGGTTAGAAATGTAGTATTAATATTATGCCTTTATAAATACTCTTTTTTTCAGTCTTGCTTTCCAATTAAGAGATCACGTGTAACTTGTGTTGGCCTTTTTGGCTCCCTATCGTGATTGCATAATTTTAATTCTTATAAATTTGACCCTTATCCATTGCCACATAAAGAACAAAATTCATTGCCTCCAAAGGTTGTGGAAGAAGCTTTTCGAATACTTGCTAAAGAGGATGTTGAACGAGAAAAGAGATGAAAAATGAAGCAACAATTGTCTATACATCGACAAAAGTCACGAAAATTATATAGACTTGCAAAAACTAATTGTTGGAGTGACGATGATGTATCCAACAGTAATGATGTTGAAAGCCACCCTAATGATAGGGATATACCTTATCAACTCCGATGTCTTTCAACTCTGCAGTATGTTAAGGGAAAGGATCCAAACTTTGAAACAATTGTTGTTCTTAAAGGAGAAAATGGTTTAGAACAAATTGTTATTTGCAAAGTTATAGATGAGTCACATACAAGAAATGTAGAGTTGACAATGTTGGATCCTTGTGGTGATGATCCAATTCTTTACACTTATAGTACCAATGATGCATGGACTCATGCTATGGATGATGTTCTTCCTGTTCAAATGGTGTATGCAGATGAAAGTGGAAATTTTATGTTGCAGCATCCTTCAATTTCTGAAATAAAATCACAATTACCTTCTCCATTCTTAAATGGGAAATCATGCTTGTAACAACTGTTCACAGGATTTTTGGGGATAAACTATTAATTTCGTCCATCCTACCACCCCATAGGAATCATCATCTATGATTCCCATCACTGTAATATCCCCAATTAAAGATGTTGATTTTTAACTTGGTTCAAACAATGACTTTATTATGTTTTATGGAATATGAATAATATGGTGCAACCCACAATGTTTTCTTTTAAACCACTATAAATTGTTTAATTAGATCCCTGATCCAATACCCATAGCTATCAACCCCAATGCAACCCCAAAGAATCACTGGATTCGAAACTACGGAGCATAAGTTTAAATTTGACCACACGGAACACAGGACTTCCAACTCTTCCCAAACACCTCCTAAAAGACTCGAATATGACCCAAGCAATTTAAAATGGACCCAAAAACTCCCAATTTTACCACTAACAGACTTTAGAGGACTTTTATGGAAGCTTTGAACACTTTACACATACATTTATAACTGAGGGTGAATTAGCATAATTGTACAGGTTGACCGACCGTAAAATGATCATAACTTGGGCATACAGAAACCTTTTTGGATGAAATAAAAAGTGTTTCATAATGTAAATGATGCTCCAAATGCACTGGAATAGGTTTCAAAACCCAAAAACGCTCATAAATGGTCAAACAAGAAACTAAATTTTGGCCCTCAAAACCCCAGTGTAATATTGTAAACATACACAATTGTAAAACTCCAAAAAGGACACTAAAAGATTCCAAATACACTTAATTTTATCGAAATAGGTTACTAAAATATATCAAAGTCTCATAAGAATTTTTCAAACCCATACACCAAGTTTACGCAACCATACAAAAACAAATGTACTCGTAGATTAACCATTTACTCATAGATCAACCTGTGCTTGAAACATTGTACAACATAAGAGGAAAACATTGTGATTTTTATTATGAGTGGGAAATTTTATGAGATTACATCAATGGATGTTGAATAATATCAAAATATATAGAAATATATGCTATAAAGAGAGTAGAAATGGATGCTACAAAACCATGGAGAAAGGAGGAAGAATTATTGCTCCAAATGAGTGATTTATTTCCACAGTTGCACCCTCCACAAGAAAGATTTCGACTCCAACTCAGATATATGACTCCTCTAGTGTTCCCTCCATCAAATATCAGTGATACTTATCCATTCTAATATCCTTCATCAATTTTGGATAGCCACAAGTGTACCCTCCTCAAGCAGAAACCACCATAAACACTGCACTCCCGGAAACACCACAATCCACATTTCTACTTACTAGAACTTGAACACACCATCAAGAATTTGACCCCATTATTGTAGATGAACATAAAAATATCAAATATGACGTATATATAAATATTAATGTGACTTATCCTCTCAATAATCAACTACAATGAAGCTCAATGAATCCTCTCTACTAGCTAGGGTGAAATATTTCATCACCAAAACTAGTTCACAGTTGCAAGGGGAACATATCCCAATATAGAAAGGGTCTCATCTACCAAGCCATGAAAGCCACACTATATTCCCTATTCAAAATCAAAATTTCCAAAATCCATAAGATATTATCACCCCCAAAATGTATCCTAAATAAGAAATTGATTAAAAATTAATTAAAAGTTAATTAACACCACCAATCAAGTATTTTTTCAAACCCCTATTTCCCCTTAATTTTTTTCTAGTTGCACAAGAAACAATGTGGAGTTTGGCTCATGTTACGATGTGGGGTTAATTCAAAATTTTCAAAACCGGGTATTAATGGAAAAATCCCTCCAATTTCATATTTTTCAATTTGGCCCAAAATATCTGGTTTACCGAGACCGAAAAAACAAATCTGCATCTGTATTGAATCTACCCTGCTAAAAAAAAATCCATGCGCCTGTCAACACACTCGGTCTATGATCAAGCCAAATTGGATGGTGTTGAAACCATCTGAAGACAAGTTATGCTATAGTAATCGATTGGTAAGAATGTTTTTTCCAATTTTTTGTGCCCTAGGTTGTATATTTTCGAAGATATTTTTTTTCAAAGCCTATCATAAGTAAAGAGAAACATTCTATTTCTTACAGAACATGCATTGCAGAGGAACCCTCCATTGCTTACAAATATTACTTATTTTATTTTATATCTTACTCTAATCAAAATATTCGAACTTGTGATTTTTTTAGATCCAAACCTGCTCGAACCGTCAACGCACCAGCTCTCTGATCAAACCAAATCGTACCGCGTTGATATCCACTGAGCAAAATCGTTTGCGTGGTGATACGACTGGTAAGTATTTTTTTTCATTTTTTTTGTGCTTAAATTTGTTTACATTCTTACCTTGCTTGAACAAAATATACGAACCCCAAACCCATCAACAGGTCTGCGATCAAACCAAATTTGATTGCATTGAAATATTATGAAACAATTGATGGTTTAGTGGCCGACTGACAATACTTTTTTTACTTTTTTTGTTGATCTCCTGGTGTATTGATGGAATTTTTATCGTCCAATTGATTAAACCCATCATCTATCTAATCCAACCAAATCGGACCGCGTTGAAATATTATGAGCAAAATCGATGGTGTAGTGATACGACTGGTAAGAATTTTTTTTCAGGATCTGGTGCTTAAAATAATTTACATTTTTATCCTTCAATTTTTGTATTTAAGCAGTCTGTAAAATGATTTATCAGATACTATATATGTATATTATTTAAATTCACCCTTTATTATTTTATGCAGATATTAGTTTGGACCATCTAGATGTGAATCTAAAATCTTGGTTGGAAGGGGAAAAGAAATCGAAGGTTTTTACCAAAGGTTGGAAATGTAGTATTAATATTATGCCTTTATAAATACTCTTTTTTTCAGTCTTGCTTTCCAATTAAGAGATCACGTGTAACTTGTGTTGGCCTTTTTGGCTCCCTATCATGATTGCATAATTTTAATTCTTATAAATTTGACCCTTATCCATTGCCACATAAAGAACAAAATTCATTGCCTCCAAAGGTTGTGGAAGAAGCTTTTCGAATACTTGCTAAAGAGGATGTTGAACGAGAAAAGAGATGAAAAATGAAGCAACAATTGTCTATACATCGACAAAAGTCACGAAAATTATATAGACTTGCAAAAACTAATTGTTGGAGTGACAATGATGTATCCAACAGTAATGATGTTGAAAGCCACCCTAATGATAGGGATATACCTTATCAACTCCGATGTCTTTCAACTATGCAGTATGTTAAGGGAAAGGATCCAAACTTTGAAACAGTTGTTGTTCTTAAAGGAGAAAATGGT
Source organism: Larix kaempferi (assembly GCA_027924585.1). Classification (NCBI taxonomy): domain Eukaryota; kingdom Viridiplantae; phylum Streptophyta; class Pinopsida; order Pinales; family Pinaceae; genus Larix; species Larix kaempferi. The sequence continues at coordinate 2,650,771 of BSBM01001719.1, forward strand.
TTAGAACAAATTGTTATTTGCAAAGTTATAGATGAGTCACATACAAGAAATGTAGATTTGACAATGTTGGATCCTTGTGGTGATGATCCAATTCTTTACACTGATAGTACCAATGATGCATGGACTCATGCTATGGATGATGTTCTTCCTGTTCAAATGGTGTATGCAGATGAAAGTGGAAATTTTATGTTGCAGCATCCTTCAATTTCTGAAATAAAATCACAATTACCTTCAAGTGGGCCAGATAAAAATCATAAAAAGCATTCCACTGCAGTCATCAAGCGAGGGTTTTATATGGGATCTTGTTTAGATGTGACTCCCCTATTGACTCAAAATGGTCATTTTGTGAATATTGGTAGACAAAAATTCATTCAAATGGATGGGCTATTGGTGTGCAACACAAACCCATTTGATTTTATCATAAAGGCAGGCATGCATGTATGTATTTATTATGAAAAATTGTCTGGTATGTCTAAAGATGAATCTTTGAAAATTCCATATCCTGTAGAAGTGTTGGATTGTCTAGTAGATGTTTCAACTGGTGGAACATTTTGTTGGGTAAGAATATTTGAAAATCATGTAGATGTTTTTGGTAGAGGCCACTATATTCCTGAAGGTGTGAATTTGCATCCACATGAGGTGTTTTACACAAAACAAGCTATGTTGATACCAACTGAAATAATTGATGGTGAGTATACATGTGTATCTTTTAATATATATTCTTCAACTCATATATATGAAAATTTTATTTATAGTATCTAATGTTATATTCTGTTGTGATGAAGGTAGTGTTGATGTTTTCTTTACTGTGATCTCTATTAAAAGGTGGGGCACTAACAATCGAGAAGGAGAATCTTTTTTTGTCGGTTTACTGCTATGAATGATGATAAGCACACCAGTTTTCAACTTCTTGCAACAAAAGGTGACAATGAAGTTGTGACTGCTAGATTAGTTGTATCTACAGAATATGGAACACACAATGCATTGCCATCATATATCGGAGTATTGCAGCCCAATCGAGTACATCGTCACAATATTCATCTTCTTTCCTACAAAGTTTTCAATCACATAAGGTCTCGACACATTATACGCAGTGAATCTTATGTGGAAATTCCTTGTTTAGATGAAAGTTTCATGGTTACTTTTGAAACAATTGCAATGCATTCTGTACCTCCCAGGATTGTAAAGAAGAATAATTCACTGGAGTTCGGCATAGAAGGCTATGAGAATCTTAAGGAGGCAGTTTTCTATACATGGCCAACCTTTCCTAATAGATACCAGCCAACTTCAGGCTCAAGTGATCAAACTCAACCTCTTGGTAAATGGAGAGTGGGACCAAAATTTAGATTTCGCTATTTGTATAATAGCCTACAACCTTGTGTACAAGTACATTTTTCATGGGATTCACACCAATGGGATCCTATCCATCAGTGTTATGGATTAGGGATGAGGATTGGTGTACCCCATTTGGATTTGTAAACATTTTTCCTTTCATTAATAAATTTCTATATTGTTTGGTGTAATATGTATGGTGAATTATATTATTTAGTATATATGAATTATTTATTTATTACATTAAATTGTTTTATATGTACATGCACTCTGGTTCTATAGTACCTACTCCAGGATTAGATGTGTTGATAATTTTGTACTTTCAGTTATGAAGAAGCTTGGGTTGTTTGAACAATTTATAGATTGTTGAATAATGTACTATATTTGGGCTTGAAATATAATAGGCTTATTTCTGACAGAAAAATCAGTGGTGTTTTACATTTTTTATCCAAGGACTAAATTCAGATTATTTAATCTAACACAGAAATAAAAACATTATTCATGTGCTAGTAAGAACGTTACATAGTCAAATTGAATGATACGAGTTGAACATGACGTGGATCAACAGTCACCACTACACTATCCAATATTTTCAATTTTATTCTAAAAATTGCTATTGTGTAAAACTATTGAAAATCATCCCTCAAAATAGGGTTCAATTTTTGGCATGTTTTAGTGATTCAAATTGGAAAATGTGAGTTTTATTGTCCTTTGTTTTTTTACAGTTTCATATTTTCATTTCATATTTGCAAATACCAGGGGATTTTGCTGAGTTATTGTCATTGAAAACAATGGCTAAGTACCAGGGAATTTTTGTTGAGTTATTCTCTGTTTTTTATAGTTTCATATTTTCATTTCATTTTTTTTCCTTAGAAAAAAAAATGTAATTTTATTTCATCCGATGAGAAGAAAATTGCATTCTGTAGATAGAATTTTGGAGAAGTGCATTGCTGATATTCAAGTCATTTAGTAAGACCTATTGTAATTTTGTAATTTTTGCAAGCCTAATTAAGCCCATGCCAACTGATGAATTTATCAGCACAAGGACACCTCCTAGCGGGCATTTCCAAATGGTCCCCTAGCCTTCTGATTTTAACACAGCCAAATTTCTTTTGTTCTTAATATGCAAAACAATATTTTTTATTTTTCCTACTTTGGCAGGTTGATTTCTTGCACATGTGACTATCAGGAAGTAAACTGAAACCATCACTGAATAGCTACTTCAACAAGGAACAAGTTCATGTCAACTAATGAATTTATCCCCACAAGGACAGTTCCTGGATGGAATTTCCAAATAGCCCCTTAACCTCGTGATTTTAACACAGCCAAATTTCACTTGTTCTTAGTATGCAAAATAAGTTTTTTCTTAGTTTGGCAGGTTTATATCTTGCACATGTGACCATCATAAGGTAGACTGAAAGCATGGCTGGATAGCCACTTCAACAAGAAACAGATCCATGTCACCCTTTAAATTTTTTGATACACACATATCATCTGGCGGGCATTTGAAACTAGCTTTTTAAACTACTAATTCAAAACTTGGACAAAAAATTGTCAAACCCTAGGGTAACACAAGTTTTTTATTTTCATCAAATTGGAAGTGTGATACACCCAATGGATAGAGACCAACAAAGTGATTCCATCCAGACCAATTTCATCCTTTGAAACTTCTTTCTCTCTCCTCGGCGGGCATTTTTCTGGAGTAGTGCAAATCAAGCTAGAAGGCACTTTTGGCATATCAATATGTTCACCTACAGAGACTCTTTGGACAAACCAATTATATGGTTGGATGCACCAATCAACAGTATAGAGAACCATACCCTCAAAATATTTTAAGACATCAACCACAGGAAATGGCGGGCATTTTACTGAGGTCACTCAGGAATTTTTACCAGTAATTTTATACTTGGACAATTTTTGCATTTTCCTGGACTGGAGCAATTTGCCTAAAACACTATTTTGGAAGACCCATAACTTCCTCCTCAGACACTCTCAAGACAAGCTGAGACCATGGTCAGGTAGAAAAATCAACAAGCTATAGCCTGACACTATGGGGCGATCATTTTCCTTAACCTATCAATTATTGCGGGCATTTTCCTGAGGCCAAGTAACCTCGTGATTTTAACACAACCAAATTTCACTTGTTCTTAATATGCAAAACAAGTTTTTTCTCACTTTGGTAGGTTTATATCTTGGAAATGTGGCCATCATAAGGAAAAATGAAAGCATGGCTGGATAACCACTTCAACAAGGAACAAATCCATGTCACCCTTTAATTTTTTTTATTTACACACATAATCTAGTGAGCATTTGAAACTAGCTTTTCAAACTACTAATTCAACACTTAGACAAAAAATTGTCAAACACTAGGGTAACATGAGATTTGTATTTTCATCAGATTTGAAGTGTGAGACACCCAATGGATAGAGGCCAACAAGGTGATTCCATCCAGACCAATTTCATCCTTTGAAACTTCTTTCTCTCTCCTCGACGGGCATTCTTTGGAGCAGTTCAAATCAAGCTAGGAGGCACTTTTGGAAGATCAATATGTTCACCTACATAGACTCTTTGGACAAACCAATGATATGGTTGGATGCAGCAATCAACAGTCTAGAGACCCATACCCTCAAAATATTTTAAGACATCGACCACAGGAAATGGCGGGCATTTTACTGATGTCACTCAGGCATTTTTACAATTAATTTTATACTTAGACAATTTTTGCATTTTCCTGGACTAGAGTAATCTGCCTGAGACACTGTTTTGGCAGACCCATAACTTCCTCCTCAGACACTCTCAAGACAAGATGAGACCATCGTCAGGTAGACAAATCAACAAGTTACAACCTGACACTATGCGGCGGGCATTTACCTTAACCTATCAATTATGGTGGGCATTTTCCTTAGGCCCCTTAACCTCATGATTTTAACAATTAGCCAAATTTCACTTGTTCTTAATATGAAAAACAAGTTTTTTCTCACTTTGGTAGGTTTATATATTGCACATGTGATTATCACAACGAAAACTGAAAGCATGGTTGGATAACCACTTCAACAAGGAACAGATCCATGTCACCCTTTAAATTTTTTGATACACACAAATCATCTGGTGGGCATTTGAAACTAGATTTTTAAACTACTAATTCAACATTTAGACAAAAAAAAATTCAAACACTAGGGTAACATGAGAGTTTTATTTTCATCAAATTTAAAGTGTGAGACACCCAATGGATAGAGGCCAACAAGGTGATTCCATCCAGACCAATTTCATCCTTTGAAACTTATTTCTCTCTCCTCAACAGGCATTTTTCTGGAGTAGTGCAAATCAAGCTAGGAGGCACTTTTGGCAGTTATGGTTGGATGCACCAATCAACAGTCTAGAGACCCATAACCTCAAAATATTTTAAGACATCAACCATAGGAAATGGTGGGCATTTTAATGAGGTCACTCAACCATTTTTACCAGTAATTTTATACTTAGACAATTTTTGCATTTTCCTAGACTGGAGCAATCTGCGTGAAACATTGTTTTGGCAGACCCATAACTTCCTCCTCAGAAACTCCCAAGACAAGTTGAGACCATGGTCAGGTAGACAAATAAACAAGCCACAGCTTGACACTATGGGGTGGGAAATTTCCTTAACCTATCAATTATTGAGGGCATTTTCCTAAGGCCACTTAACCTTGTGATTTTAACACTTAGCCAAATTTCACTTGTTCTTAATATGCAAAACAATTTTTTTCTCAGTTTGGCAAGTTTATATCTTGCAAATGTGACCATCATAAGGAAAACTGGAAGCATGGTTGGATAACCACTTCAACAAGGAACAAATCTATATCACCCTTTAAATTTTTTTATACATAGACATAATCTGGCGAGCATTTGAAACTAGATTTTTAAATTACTAATTCAACACTTGGACAAAATATTGTGAAACCCTAGGGTAAATTAAGATTTTTTTTCCATCAAATTGGAAGTGTGAGACACCCAATTGATAAAGGCCAACAAGGTGATTCCATCCAAAATGATTTCATCCTTTGAAACTTCTTTCTCTCTCCTTGGCGGGCATTTTTCTGGAGCAATGAAAATCAAGCTAGGAGGCACTTTTGGCAAATCAATATGTTCACCTGCAGAGACTCTTTGGACAAACCAATTATATGGTTGGATGCTCCAAACAACAGTATAGAGACCCATACCCTCAAAATATTTAAAGACATCAACCACAGGAAATCGTGGGCATTTTACTGAGGTCACTCAAGCATTTTTATCAGTAATTTTATACTTGGACAATTTTTGCATTTTCCTAGACTGGAGCAATCTACCTGAGACATTGTTATGGCAGACCCATAACTTCATCCTTAGACAATCTCAAGACAAGATGAGACATTGGTCGGGTAAACAAATCAACAAGCTGCATCCTTATACTATGCGGCGAGCATTTACCTTAACCTATCAATTATGGCGGGCATTTTCCTGAGGCCCCTTAACCTCGTGATTTTAACACGGCCAAATTTTACTTGTTCTTAATATGCAAAAGAAGTTTTTTCTCACTTTGGCAGGTTTATATATTGCACATGTGACGATCACAAGGAAAACTGAAAGCATGGTTGGATAACCACTTCAACAAGGAACAGATCCATGTCACCCTTTAAATTTTTTGATACACACAAATAATCTTGTGGGCGTTTGAAACTAGCTTTTTAATCTACTAATTCAACACTTAACAAAAAATTGTCAAACACTAGGGTAACATGAAATTTTTATTTTCATCAAATTTGAAATGTGAGACACCTAGTGGATAGAGGCCAACAAGGTGACTCCATCCAGACCAATTTCATCCTTTGAAACTTCTTTCTCTCTCCTTAGTGGGCAATTTTTCTGGAGCAGTGCAAATCAAGCTAGGAGGCACTTTTCGTAGATCAATATTTTCACCTACAGAGACTCTTTGGACAAACCAAAGATATGGTTGGATGCATCAATCAACAGTCTAGAGACCCGTAACCTCAAAATATTTTAAGACATCAACCATAGGATATGGAAGGCATTTTACTGAGGTCACACAGCTATTTTTACCAGTAATTTTATACTTAGACAGTTTTTGCATTTCCTAGACTGGAGCAATCTGCCTGAAACACTGTTTTGGCATACCCATAACTTACTTTTAAGACACTTTCAATACTATCTGAGACCATGTTTAGGTAGACAAATCAACAAGATACAAATTGACACTATGGGATGGGCATCTACCTTAACCTATTAATTATGGCGAGCATTTTCCTTAGGCCCCTTAACCTTGTGATTTTAATACTTGGCCAAAATGTCACTTGTTCTTAATATGCAAAACAAGGTTTTTCTCACTTTGGCAGGTTTATATCTTGCACATGTGATCATCATAAGGAAAAATGAAAGCATGGCTGGATAACCACTTCAAAGGGGAACAGATGCATGTCACCCTTTAAATTTGTTGATACACATACATCATCTGGCAGGCATTTGAAACTATATTTTTAAACTACTAATTCAACACTTCGACAAAAAAATTGTGAAACACTAGGGTAACATGAGATTTTTATTTTCATCAAATTTGAAGTGTGAGACAACCAATGGATAGAGGCCAACAATGGCCAAGTACTGAAAAGTGACAGCTTATGTTTATGCGCTTTTTTATGTCAAAGTACAACCACTTTATAAAATTCCAAAGTACAACCCATTTAGAAAAATGAAAGCTTATGTTTGTGCACTTTTTTATGTCAAATTACAACCAATTTATAAAATTCCCTTCGATGACAAGGCCTAAAAAAATCTTAAAAGTTGGATGTCATCATTGGGAAAAGTGCATGCCCAAGTCATGAATTAAGAAGTGGAAATACACTCAAGCAAAGCGGTTTGTTGCTGAAATACTCTTTGCGGGCATAATTTGTGAGCCTGAAATACAGTCTGCGTGCAGCACCTCACCTCCGCTTCGAACCTAGACATCCATGGCCGAACTTGAAACAGGGTCGTCCTCTACCACGGGCACAGTTGAAACACGCGAATCCTCCTCTGCAACCACAGTTGAAACACAGACGTCCACAGATGATAGGGTAACAATAAAAAAATTCCAGGAGTATTCTGATGCATGGAGAGATGCAAAGATTTGGCCACTAGGTATGGAAACTATCCTGAGGAAAGAAGAAGTTTTTGACTTTTTGTTTGGAATGTTCAATTATGTTGATGAGGAGATAGATGAGGCAATTTCGAAATATGATGTTGAGAATATGGAACTCATAATTTTTGGGAAGCAGGTAAACCTCGACCCTGATTTGGTTTCCCAAGCTAAAAATATTCCACGCAGAGGGGGAGTGATTTTTAGCTCTTGGAAAACCCCTAGACAGGAGAAGAACCAGATGACTAATAAAATTTGTTGCCGAGAAATATGTGTTCCAAGGAATGGTTTATGAATGCAATATGTCCCTCCCAAAATATACAAAACATTGATTTAGATTGTCCTTAGGACGGTTCTGAATCATCACAAGAAGGACATTTCGGGTGAATGTATGCGGGTAGTGACACAATGGGTGGAAGATATACCTGTGGATATTCCTTATCTATTGGCTAATAAAATTCACTCTGTCCTGTAAGAGATCCAATTAAGGAAGTTTAAATTTAGTTTCCCGGGAACACTTCAAAAAATTATTGATTTATGTCAACCCCATGCTACTAAAACAGAGATTGGTGATATCAACCAGCATGAAAACATATCTTTGCCAAAAGCACCTATTCATAAAACATACGTTAGGAAATGTAATAGCAGGGAACATAATGAGGAATTCCCAGTAAAATATCCTTAGCAGAATGAGGAATTAGTACAATCTCCTAAGCACCATGGGGAATTAGCATCAGAGCCTCCTGAACAAAACGAGGAATCGCCAGTACAAAGCCCTGAACACCATGACGAATTAGGAGTACAGTCTACTGATTTTGTCACAATTGATGGAGTTCGTCCTGCCACAACTTTGAAAGAGTTACATGGACATGTAGATAGAGGTCATTGGAAGGAGGTGACAGGCAACGAAATGGAACAAACCACTGCTCACTTTTCCATTCCTTAAGAGGTTCTTGATAGAATTCCTCCGAAAATAGCTAGCAATTGAGTATGATTGTTATTCCAAATCTGATTCAAGGGCTTCCGCTATGCATGAATACATTCCATCATATAAGTTTGATAGTGGTTACGTGTTCATCCTATATGATAAAATGGAGCATTTCAAGGAATAAGATTCCTATATATGCAATTGGGTGGAAGAGGGCTTGAGAAAAGATAATAATATTATAGAATGCCTCAAACAGATAGTAGTTTTGCAAAAGACAGTTGTGGATAATCAATTCAAATCGAACAGAATTATAAAAGGGAAAGAAGAAATGTTTGAGCTGTTATCCAAAGAAGTAGAAAAAATCACTGATGAAGATGAAAATGAAATTGAGTCAGTCAGGGTTGTGTATAAAGAGGCTTTGGAAAAATCTAATGCTGAAGTGAGTGAACTCAAAGAAGAGCTGAAAAAAAAGACCACCTGTTTTCATTGTACCACCAATAAGGACATAAAGTGGTCCTTTACAAGTATTGGAGAAGAAAATTAAAGACTATGAACAGTTAATACAAGAATACCAGTCGAAGATGAAAGAGTGGGAGGGAAGCCATGGACAAAAAATTGGAGGATTAGAATCAATAATTTTCAATTTGAGAAAAACCATTTCTAAACAAGCTGATAAGCTGAGAGGCAACAGGTTCGAAAGGATCTCTGAAACTCTACAACTTAAAAACCAAAGGAGAGGAAAACAAAATTACAGTGAGGAAGGTGGTGAGCGTGAAGGAAAGGGTACCAAAGAAGACAAGGGTAAGGGTAGAAGGAAAAAAAAATAGAAAAGTACAATGTCCTTAGAAGAGCGAGAGAAGTCCTTAGCAAGTTGACAGAAGATGCTACAAGAATGCTTTTAAATGAGCATTACACTAGGTGATGTGTTTGGCACATCACCATTATATAAAGAAATGAAAGAGAAGATGGCTGGAAAAGATGCAAAAATAAGAGGGTTGGAATCAAGACTCATCGAAGACCGAAAAGTTCAGCATTTGGGATGTGATATGGAAATTCAAAAACTTAAATTCGTAATTGCTGATTTGCAGAAGGAATTACAAGGTCCAACTACTATGATGATGGCAATTCTTGTCATTCCCAACGAGACAGAGCTGAGGGAAAAAGAGCACGAGCAAGAAATACAAAAATCTGAAATGTGAATTGACTAAAGTTAAAGGTCAGTTGAAAAATACTAGACAACAATTGGAGGGAAAGGAAAAAGAGGAATCAACGAAGTATAAGAAAAATGTGGAAATATTGAACAAATTGATGGAGGAAAAAAATGTTTTTCTTGGAAGTTTTAAAAACGTTACACGGAGAGTTAAAGAGATTGAAAACAAATTGCAAAATGTGTCAGCTTGTACAGATCCAAAACAATTACAGTCTTCTATGAAAGGCAAGAGAGACCATTCAGATTTGTCTTCTGCTCAAGAGGAGGGATTGCAGCCATCTCATAAACATGCTAGACATGTATAAGTCAATGTATATATGTGTTTATATATAGAAACAAAAACCCATTTTTTTATGATGGTGTTCTGTATTTATCAACAAACAACGAAAAATGCATTTTTGTTTGATGGAGTCTTGTATTTATCGACAAATAATGAAAAATGAATTTTTGTATTTATCGACATATAATGAAAAATGATTTTCAATTGAATTACTTTTTATGTCCAGGATTTAGTGGTTCTACAGTCAATGCTTATGAAGTATGGTATTCATGTTTATTCAGTCCTCATTCGTATGGTATTCATGTTTATGAAGTCCTCATTTTTTTATTGAGATCTTCTTTATGTCCAGGAGTTAGGGGATCTATAGTCAATGCTTTCGTTTATACTTTATTGTGATGTGAGGCATGATTCTCAACAATTTCATAGTGAAATATTTTCACCTGACCACTTTTTTAATGGATCCAGGTGCTTCCTCACCCTCTTTGATGGATTTTATATGCACAAGTCCATAGAATGACAGTAAGCAACATTTTATCAAATATGGGCATGTTCGGATATCCACATCATCTTTTTCAGGATCTTGCATGCAATTAGGGTTTGCATGCAATTAGGGTTTGCATGTACTTTGCATGCATCCCAATCACCCAGTTGATGCCTCCAGCACCTTAGCCACCTTATTCTAGCACCCGGGAGCCACTTACTTCAGATTTTTAGCCCTCCTAGTCAGGAAGGCGCCCACTTCTCACCTACTGCCAAAGAAGGGCGCACTTCTTCACCTACCACTGCAGTTCCACTTCAGTTACACTCAGTTAGCTTCGATTCTCCCTGATTTGAGGCTAGTTTCACTCCCGACTGACTGTTTCACTTCCATTGGACCTCCAAATTGACTAGATGACTTGTTCTAACTTCAGTTAGCCTCCCATGCACCCTCCACTGATCCCACTTCCCTATATTAGTGCTACACACTTCAGTTACACATGTTACACTCAGTTAGACTCAGATTGACACCTGGATGAGTGGTTCTTGTGCATTGATGACCACCACTAATTGATGATGAGGACTCCTAGTTGGAGTCAAGCTACTCCATTCAGTGATTCGAATGACCTCCTTAGGCAATTCGAATTGCTCAGTCATTGTTATTGTATTCTATTGTAATCATTCGCCCTTACTAGGATATTGAGCAATGCTGCATGTTTTGCACAGTTTTACACCATATTTTCTATGTTCATCTGTTCTGATTGATTTACTTGTTCATTAGATATGCTGTGACTAATTTTACAGGGCTCATTCTGGGTTTAAAAAAAATTGTCAGACATGTTCCTAACCTCTTAATAGCATTGAGAGGCATTTCTGGGTTAATTATGGGCAATCTGTGCACGATTTAGACCTCAAAGAAGCAGTAAACCTCATTGTTTATAAATCTGGGCATGTTCTTGGCATAACAACTTGTTATTCTGGAATATTCTCTTTGATTTTGGATTCTGAAAGCACCCAACAGTCATAGCAGCCCCAATATCCTTCAACCTGTGCATGTTTTATCCTTCTAACACCCTAATAATAGAATTAATTCAGAACTATATCCAGCAATAATAGGTCTCTTAATAGACTAAGAACATATGAATGCCATTTCATTACGAATGTTATGTTCTTCACCACTTTGAATATATTGTTAATTATTAACATTTTGGAATTGTGATGCACCTGCAACAACTAATTAATAAGAATATGCGAAATAGCAGAAATAATAGAACAGAACCACTTTTATATTGATCACGGGCCACTTCGAGGGGGCAACCTCCTTTGAGCAAGCTCAATACAATTAACTTCACAGTGCCTTCAATGACCTCAACATACACTTATATACTAAGTCTATGCCCAATACCATGAGTCAAAACCATGGGACATATAATACTACGGGACGACTTACAAAGCATATGCGTCCAATACTATGGGTCAATACTATGGGTAATATAAACTACGGATCAACAAATACTACGGGACGACTTGCAAAGCATATGCGTCCAACAACAATATACTAACATAGTAAAGAGAAGGGTTTACATAGGTTCCTAACATCCCCTCTCCCTTAGAAAAATCTTTGTCCTCAAAGCTTTGGTTGGAGAAATTGCTGCAGAAGCTGAAGGAGTGGTTCCCCGGTAGCATCCTCAAGTTGCATTTCAGGCCACTTACGCCTTTGGAGTGTCAAGGAGGATTGCTTGGAAGGCTGTAGATGAAGAAGAATCCTGTCAGCTGCGTGGAAAATGCGCTCAGAACGGTGCTGATCGGCTTGTTGATTCAGGCGAATTCTGGCCATGTGAAGATTGTCCTGCAGAATGAGAAGAATCTGATCGAGGTTTCGAAGAACCGAGTCAATTGCCTGAACTGGGGAGCTGCTAAGGGTGTATGGAAGAAGAACTGGTGGTGTTTTTCCATAGACCTCTTCATATGGTGTCCTGTGAGATGTGGTATTGTACCACCAGAGCGCTGCTAGTAAATCCATAGAAATAGTTGGCCAAAGCTGTGTAGGGATGGGCAAGGGTTTGAGCAATCCCGAAAGGAGTGTCGTTTCACCCTTGTTGACTTGGAAAGTATCATCGTCAGCCACCATTTGTTGAATTGTCATTTTTAGTCCCTGCCGAAAGAAGTTACATTGTTCTCAGTCATACATGTTGCAGAACCCAGAGTGCCCTGTTGATGAAGAAGCATGGAGTTCATAGAAGAGAGAGCCCTGTTGAACATATTGCACCCAATTTGGAACAAGCAGAGAAAGAGTTGTAAGAGAAACTGGGTCATCAATTGTGCAAGAAGGAGCATCTTCCACCATATTGTCCTTACCCTTCTTGTAAGTGATCACATAGGGATAACCCATGAGTTGGATAACCCATTTCAAGTGTGTTGGGGAGGAGACCCATTGTTCCAAAAAAATTTCCAGACTCGGGAGATCAGTCTTGATGCAGAAATAATTCCCTAATAGATATGGCTGCCACTTCTGTACTGCATGCAAAATAGCCATCATTTCCTGCTGAAAGGTAGATGTGGCTAAATTCTTACCGGAAAGGTCTCGTGAAGGTAGCAAGCGCATTGATTCAACAAAGATACCTGCATATCTATCCAAGGAAGTAGTGGAGACTGTTGATGGGTGCATCTGAATGGAATTGAGCTGAGCGATGACACCATGTGAATTCTTCTTAAGGATTTTTTCCAGGCGATCTGAACTGATGATGCAGAGAGTCCCTGGTTGTAATCCCATAAATTTGTGTTGTGCCCCGTTGACTTTAAACTGCATCCAAAGTTCAGCAAAATCCCATAAGATAGGGCCAAGTGTGCGTAACCATTGAACGCCCAAAACCACATCACATCCGCCTAAGGACAAGGCAAACATGTCAGAGCGTAGGTTATAATCTTCCATAGAGATACGCACATTGTGACACTTCCCCTTGCAAGGTAAGATGCCCCCATTGGCAACCATGACTTCAAAGTTGGAGCAAGGATGGACAAAACAATCAGCCTGTTTGGCAATCCGAGGGTCAATGAAGTTATGAGTGCTACCAGAATCAATGAGTACGGTAAGAGGGAGTTTCTTGAAGTATCCCCTGACCCGCATTGTTTGTGGGGTGGTGACGCCGGTTATAGCATGGAGAGAGATCTCAGGTGGGTCGTCCTGAAATGGGGTGTCAATAGACGGGTGTTGAATGTCGATCTGATCATCCACTGTATCTGTAGCTTCTTCACCAAGTTCTAAGGCGGGCGAAGAATCCACATCCAAGAGATAGAGCTTTTGTTGAACACATCTATGTCCTCGAGTGAATTTCTCATCACAATTATAGCAAATCCCTTTTTCTCGGCGTGCCTGCATTTCTATTTCAGACAAATGCTTGATAGGAGTTGGTTGAGGAGAAGGCGTGATGGGAGGTCGTTGGGAACCCATATTTCTGAAGGGAACAAGGGTGGGTTTGGAGCATTGTTGAGCTGCAATCTTGTCCTCGGCCAGCTTAGCCAACCCTAGGACTTCCATCATTGTGTTGGGACAAAACATTTTGACCTCTGAGCGAATTTCATCCTTGAGACCACTGATAAAACAACTCCTGTAGAATTCATCAGACAATCCTTCTGTGTGATTGGCCAATTTCTCAAATTCTGTCTGATACTCTCTCACTGTGCCAATTTGGTGAAGTTTAGTGAGTGCTCCTGTAAAATCATCAAAAGCACTAGGACCAAATCGTGGCAAAATGAGTTGGAAAAAATCTGTCCAGTTTGGCTCGGGATGAGCTTTGATGTACCAACAGTACCATTGAAGGGCTTCCTGTTCCAAATGAAAGGATGCAAGTGGAACTTTCTGGACATCAAAAGTATTATGCAGACTGAAATATTGTTCTGCTCGGTATATCCATCTAGTCGGATCAGTACCCTTGAAGTGAGGAAAATCAAGCTTCAGCCCATGAAAATTGTTGGAAGAAGAGAACCCGGTGGCTGCAAAAGATTCTGGCTGTCGATTATTGTTCATGGCTGAATGCTGAAGATGGAGGCTGAGAAATTTTTCATCCAAATCTTGGAGTTTGGTTTGGATGGCTGCAAGTGCTTCCTCCATGGTGTTTGCTCCTGCACGGGTGACAACCATAACCAGGTTTTTTTTTTTTTTTTTTGTGGAATGGGTAGAAAAACACAAACAAAAGCTGATTTAGTACAGGGAAATTTGGATTGGGGAAACAATCTGATGGGTAACTGGGGTTTGACTAGATTTTGGACACTGTCGAAAGGACAAGAAAGCAAAAAGGGGGATTTCAAAAGCGGGGTGATAGAATGAGAAAATTTGGCAGAGAGGGACAAAGAAGCAGAATTCAGAAAGGAATTCTATGGTAAAATTTGAAGGTGATTGGGTGAAATCTGAGGAAGTTATGGCAAACCCTAAAAATAGACAAATGTGGGATTTCGGGCTTTGGGAAGAGGAATTGCAGATAGGGTCCTCAGGAATGAAAGATGCAGAATGGAATGACAGGGGTTCCCCGAAAATTTCAAGGGAAACATACTTAAAACAAGGGAGATATGGAGAAAAAACCTTCTTTTTTTTTCTTTTTTTTTGTCTTTTTTTTCTTTTTTTTTCTTTTTTTTTTTTTTCAGAAATGGATCGGCAACAGCGGCGTGGAAGGGATTTTTTTTTTTTTTTTTAGAAACGGATCGGCAACAGATGGATCTGCAACAGCGCGGAAGGGATCAAAAACGGCTGGATCTGAAATGATGATTGGATCTGGAACGACTTTCAGAATAGATCTGAAAGTGATCGGCAACAGTTCAACTGAAAATAGATATGGACCCCAGGTATGTGCGGCTTCCTAACAGTTCAGGGGTTTCAATCGGCCACCAATGATGTCTGACAGCTTGCGTATTGGGGCAGTACCCCTCACTCCACGGCTCAGGTAAAACTGATAACCGCTTTGCCACAAACGACAGCTTTTTGGTTTACCTCACGGGTGGGAACTAGTCAATCAGGTAGGGGTCATTGCCCTTTTTGCTGGCAGGTCCTCTCAATGGGCCAGCTACTTCAGGGTTCCTGTGGTACTCCTCACAATGAGTTTTAGGGCTTATTCCCAAGTACTTCCCACAGTTAAGCGGATAGGGATTATTCCCAAATCCGAACTTGCACAGATGCGAAAAAAAATTTGGCAGAAATTTCACCCAGCGAGCCCAAGAAAGTGCTCTGATACCAGATGTGATGCACCTGCAACAATTAATTAATAAGAATATGCGAAATAGCAGAAATAATAGAACAGAATCACTTTTATATTGATCATGGGCCACTTCGAGGGGGCAACCTCCTTTGAGCAAGCTCAATACAATTAACTTCACGGTGCCTTCAATGACCTCAACACACACTTATATACTAAGTCTATGCCCAATACCATGAGTCAAAACCATGGGACATATAATACTACAGGACGACTTACAAAGCATATGCGTCCAATACTATGGGTCAATACTATGGGTTAATATAAACTACAGATCAACAAATACTACGGGACGACTTACAAAGAATATGCGTCCAACAACAATATACTAACATAGTAAAGAGAAGGGTTTACATAGGTTCCTAACAAGAATTTTCACCAAAACAGGTCTCTTAATACATTACATCCATAAATATCACCAAAATATCAACAAAATAGGTCTCTTAATACATTAATACCATATGAATGCCATTTCATTATGAATGTTATGTTCTTCACCACTTTGCATATAATGTTGCTTTATGACTATTTTGGACTTTTCAACAAAACAGGCCTCTTAATACATCCAGGCCATAAATATCACCAAAATATCAACAAAATAGGTTTCTTAATACATTAAGAACATATGAATTCCATTTTATTATGAATGTTATGTTCTTCACCACTTTGCATACAATGTTCCTTTATGACTATTTTGGACTTTTCAACAAAACGGACCTCTTAATACATTAAGACCATAAATATCACCAAAATATCAATAAAATAGTTCTCTTAATACATTAAGAACATATGAATTCCATTTCATTACGAATGTTATGTTCTTCACCACTTTGCATACAATGTTGTTTTATGATCATTTTGGACTTTTCATTTTTTCGGTTGTCTCATACTTGGTTTATCAAGACCAATTTTAATATGATTGTTAGATTCCAATAATTGGATGCCAAGAGTTGTCCCTTGAATTCTGTGTTCATCAGCACTCTGCGCTACCCCATTTATTGAGGATGAAAGACACCTTCTATTGTGAATCATAGATTCCATCAATGGCATATCAACAATAGCTGTTCCATTCAGTTCTTGTATGCCAAGAGTTTTCCCTTGAATTTCTTGTTCATCGGCACTCTGCGCTGCCCCATTTATTGAGGATGAAAGACACCTTCTATTGTGAATCATAGATTCCATCAATGGCATATCAACAATAGTTGCTCCATTCAATTCTTGTATTTGACTGGTCTCCAATGCCTCTTTGTCAATGATGAAAGACCCAAAGTTTTATTATTATTGTCACAGGCCATGATTAGGGTATTTGAACGAAGTTCCCCTTGAATTTTTTGTGTTTGATCACACCGGACTGGATCATTTCCTACGATCAATGAGGTGGACAAAGTCAGATTTCGAGCAAAAGATGTAACTTCAACCACAAATAAACTATATTGATAAATACATGTTGATATGTAATGAATTGAACTGCTTCCAACACTCACCATTGGAGGGAAAGACAGGTTTTTTTTTGTTTTGCCACCATTTTTTTCCTTCCTCTTTCCAAAGCGATGCGATTCACGATAAGCCTCTTCTCCATATTTGTTGATTGGTTTTGATCTCGGAAGATAGGTATTGAACTGGGAAGACATATTAATAATTAAACACACACATTATGACTCATCACACTATAAAGTGGAAATCGAACGAGATAACATATAAACTTAAGAAAAACTTGTTGTTGGTGGTGCAATCAATGATTTCTTAGACTGTTTTTCCCATTATTTAAATAGTTGTTCCACTTGTTGACAAGTGACATCAGGGAAACGTGATTCCAATTGTGCTGCAGCTTCCTTATTCGAATGATTCCTTGACTTATCATATTCAACACGAATTTGACTTCTAATATTTGAGGGCATGAATCTTCTTTGTCTAAACTTTTGGAAAGTTCCTTCTAATCTCATAAAAATATTGAAAAATTGTGCTCTCATCTCATTTACAAGACACATTCTATCATGTTCAAATGTGCTTCTATTGTACTTATGGACTCCTCTTCCTCCTCCTTGGTTTCTATTCAAATTTTCCATTTCTCTATGCTTACGCTCCATTACTTCATTCCTTAAACGTCCCAACGTATAAGGACGAATAGAATGTGTCATCTCAAGAGCATGGGCCCCTTGGACATGCATATAAGGAACCATCTCATCTTCTAAACAACAAGAACAAAACCACAACAACTCACTTGCAAGGAAGCCAATCCTGCAATGATAGTGGATCAAACATTTTTTCATGAATAAAATGATACAACCATTCAAACTAGATAATACGATGAAACCGACATACCTTTTCTCATATGCATATACATCATCCCCCCTACACCCTTGCAGTTGCAACATGTGGAATTATTTATAACACTCCCACATCCTCGCCAACTTTGTATTCATCTCTTCATCTGTTAGGCCTTCAATAACCTAGAAACAATACATAAGTTGTTGGAATACCAAGCAATACTGAGAGGGGGTGGATCAATATTACACTATTTTATAAATTTTATCACAATTAAAAACTGAATCAACAAGAATATAGAACACACAATTTTATCATGGAAGCCCAATTGGGAAAACCACCAATACTTTCTATTACTGCAAAATCAAGCTAGGAGGCACTTTTAATAGATCAATATGTACACCTACAGAGACTCTTTGGACAAACCAATGATATGGTGGGATGCACCAATCAACATTCTAGAGACACATACCCTCAAAATATTTTAGGACATTAACCACATGGAATGGCGGGCATTTTACCGAGGTCACTCATGAATTTTCACCAGTAATTTTATACTTTGACAATTTTTGTATTTTCCTGGACTAGAGCAATCTGCATGAAACATTGTTTTGGCAGACCCATAACTTCCTCCTAAGACACTTTCAATACTATCTGAGACCATGTTCAGGTAGAAAAATCAACAAGCTACAGCCTAACACTATGTGGCGGGCATTTTCCTTAACCTATCAATTATGGCAGGCATTTTCCAGAGGCCCCTTAATCTGGTGATTTTAACACTTAGCCAAATTTCACTTATTCTTAATATGCAAAACAAGTTTTTTCTCACATTGGCAGGTTTATATATTGCACATGTGACCATCATAAAGAAAACTGAAAGCATGGTTGGATAACCACTTCAACAAGGAAAATATCCATGCCACCCTTTAAATATTTTTATACACCCACATAATCTGGCGAGCATTTGAAACTAGCTTTTTAAACTACTAATTCAACACTTGGACAAAAAATTGACAAACCCTAGGGTAACATGACATTTTATTTTTCATCAGAATGGAAGTGTGAGACACCCAATGGATAGAGGGCAACAAGGTGATTCCATCCAGACTGATTTCATCCTTTGAAACCTCTTTCTCTCTCCTCAGCGGGCATTTTTTTTGGAGCAGTGCAAATCAAGCTAGGAGGCACTTTTGGTAGATCAATATTTTCACCTACAGAGACTCTTTGGACAAACCAAAGATATGGTTGGATGCACCAATAAACAGTCTAGAGACCCCTACCCTCAAAATATTTAAAGACATCAACCAAAGGAAATGGAGGGCATTTTACTGAGGTCACTTGGCCATTTTTACCAGTAATTTTATACTTGGACAATTTTTTTCATTTTCATAGACTGGAGCAATCTTCCTGAAACACTGTTTTGGCATATACCCATAACTTCCTTTTCATACACTCCTAAGACAATGTGAGACCCTGGTCAGGTAGACAAATAAACAGGCTACAGCCTGACACTATGGGGAGGGAATTTTCCTTAACCTATGAATTATGGTGGGCATTTTCCTTAGGCCACTTGGGAAGTTTTACTACCACTCGTGCAAAAACATCCTGAAACCCTGTTTTGGAAGGCCTTTAACTTTGTCATCAAAAACCCTCTTTGAGAAATGAGACCGTGGTAAGATAGCCTCTTCAACAAGATATGGAATGATAGTTTTAGATCATTTTTATCATTTTCCTATGAGGTACGACGGGCATTTTCCCAAGGCCACTTGGACCAATTTTCCAACACCTAACCATTTTCCAGAATTTCTCCAAACTGACAAATCTCCAGAATAAATACTATGTTTTATTTTCAAAGTAAATAAAGCTAAGAGCCATTCAACAATAGTCAAAACATAATAACAACATCATTTATTGTTAGTCAAAGCCCACATAAAAAATAATTGATATGTTAACATAATTATTAAACCTTTAAAATTTCCTCATGCCGAATGAGGATCTTATCTGATGTTGATCCATCTGATTTCCCATAGCTAAGATCATTGTATTGTTGGATTTTATGATGGCATGGTTCTCCTGTCTTACATGGAACAACATTTTTCTCCATATCCTCCCAAATTTGAACAAATTTTGTTTTCTCCATGCCTCTAGTTGGATGTACATTGTCATAATCTTGTGCAATTCTTTGAATTTCACGAAACATCTTCAAAACTGTTATGATCCCAGCATGGCAAGAACAATATACAAGCTTGGCCATTGAGCCAGGAGTCAACTGTAATCAACACCAACAATTTTTGAGGTTAGGAATTATTGAAAAAATATGAAGCTTAATTTCTAGTTAAGATCCAATCATGAAAGTGTGTACCTTTTAATCATTTATTCTATCAATGGGATAGTTCTTCACAATAGCCATCTTTCTACCAAATAAGGTTGGTTGAATGCTTGTAATATGCTCATCTAACTTTTCTTCCCATCCTTTTCTTGGTTCCAAAGCGCGATTCAACTCCTATAGTAAAGTTCAAGAACATAGTTAGATTAGGAATGTTTTGGAAAGATATAAACATTAATTTCAAAACTTGTAATAAATTTGCATAGATTACCAGGAGCAATTATGTTGACATTGCATAACATTCAGAAACACTACAGATAGTATCTCCTTCTCCAATGTTGATTTCATATGTAACCATGTGTATCTCTTTTTTATGGCATGTGCACCAAGGACAAAAATTATTTCCCATTGGAGAAACACTATTATTGCATACTAAACTACATATGGCCACTAGATCATGACACTCAAACAAATTAATTTTCACAACACTTCCTTCTACCATAGTGATGCCATCTTCTAAAAGCTTATTTATTTGTTTCATTAAGTTCTCCTCATTTTCAGGATTGGAAGCATGTGCTAAAACTTGTCTATATTCTTCTTTTCCATCCCATTTTCCAAGGCTTACACAAGACATCAAGCCATTGTATTCTAGTAACTCGAATAATATCTCACACACCTTCTCACCTCGATTATAATGTACGCGATAATCAATACCAATTTTGAAAGAAACTTCATTGACCATGGTTCCAGACCGCTTTTCAAATGATTCAACCACAAAGGAGGCATATGACTTTACTTTCTTGACCCTAATTCCATATGTGAAACCATCAGTTCTCTCCCATCCCATTTCAATATCCTCAACTTCTTTGCTCCACTTTTTCATTTCGCTACAAACTGATGTTGGATTAACCCCCTTTAGTACACCATGACCATCAATTCTCTTAAGACATTGCAAAGCCTTATGAGTCATGCTTGACTTGATAAATACTGAAGCCATATTCCTCGGCATAAAATACTTATGGATCTCTGCCACAACAATTGATCAAATTTTATCAAGGAATCCATCTAGATGTTCAAGAACATCCTCAATTTTAGATTGTTCATTATAGTTTTTGCTCATGAAGTAGCTGATTCCAACAATAATGTCATTCTCATCTACATCTTCAAGCGATTATCCAGAAAACCATCTCCCATTTCTTTAAATTTTTTCTTCCCCTCATTTAGTTTATGGTTATACCATCCCGAGCGCTTCTTAAGATCCAATAAGGATGTCCTTGAGCGGTTTCCCAGTGACCTTCTATCAGCATTCCTAGTTTGATTTGCTGCAAACCCTTCTGGAATTTCTGCTACAGCTTGACCAATTGTAGAATTTTGATTTTCTGTAGTTGCATTTCTGTCCATTTGTTCATGAAATTCAATTGTTTCAGTTGTTTCATGTCTTCCACTTGCATCCTTGTTCATAATAGGTTCATTTTCCAATTGCTTCCCATTGGGATCTACACTTTGACTCCCTTCATCATTCTGCAAAACTAGGTTCATTCTCGAGTACAGATTTTTATTTTGCAACTCAACGTTCAATGAAATTGCAGCATTTAATGGGACCCTCACATTCTCTAGAACAAAGTTCATTCTTTCATAAATATTTCCACTTTCTGCATTAACATTCCCTTCAACAAAAATTGGAGACAAAGGTTGCCTCTGATGTCCAGCAACATCATTGTTTGTCAATGAAATTGCAACATTTAATGGGACCCTCACATTCTCTGGAACAAAATTCATCCTTCCATAAATATTTCCACTTTCTTCACTAACATCCCCTTCAACGAAAATTGGAGACAAAGGTTGCCTCTATTATCCATCAACATTGTTGTTTGTCAATGAAATTGCAGCATTTAATGGGACCCTCACATTCTCTAGAACAGAGTTCATTCTTTCATAAATATTTCCGCTTTCTGCATTGACATTCCCTTCAACAAAAATTGGAGACAAAGGTTGCCTATGGTGTCCAACAACATTGTTGTTTTTCAATGAAATTGCAGCATTTAATGGGACCCTCACATTCTCTGGAACATAATTCATTCTTCCATAAATATTTCCACTTTATGCATTAACATTCCCTTCAACAAAAATTGGAGACAAAGGTTGCCTCTGTTGTCTAGCAACATTGTTTTTTGTCAATGAAATGGCAGCGTTTAATAGGACCCTCACATTATCTGGAACAAAATTCATTCTTCCATAAATATTTCCACTTTATGGCATTAAAATTCCCTTCAACAAAAATTGGAGACAAAGGTTGCCTCTATTGTACAGTAACATTGTACTTTGTGATTGGTTGCTTACATTGAGGAAATTGCGTTTGAAGAATGGCTGGATGAATTCTTGTTGTTTGAGGAAAACTTGTGGACTCGTTCTATGGTATGGAGTTCTGATCTTGAAATCCTTGACATTGTCCATGAGCAACATATTGCGTTGTCTTTTTACCTCTACCATGAGTGAATTGAAGTACAATGTCACATGGTTCCAAAGTTGGAAGTTTTGAGTAATCTAGACCCTTACGTTGACCTCTTTTTCAAGGAATATTTTGTTCAGATGGCTCATTTGAATGATCCATTGATGAGATACTCTACAAAATAAACAAAAACAATCAATATTGGCATTAGATTTCCATAAATAAAATTACTTTTTTCCTAGGTAATGGCAAGTTGTAGCATCAAACAATATTCTTAAAAAATGCAGCAAATTTCAAATATATTAAGAGTATGCTCATCTTGACCTACCCATAATTGTACAACAAGTGCGATTTTTTGAAGTGTTCAAATATATTCAAATGCACAATGTAGTAAACCCAAAAAAAATAAAAACCATTCTCATAAATCCCACATTAAATGTACAAAGTTCAAACTAACCCTTCCATTAGAAATCCACTCCTGGAAATAAATTGGAACTCAATCAAAAGAATAAGTTGTTGATTTAACTTGTTGAATAGAGGTGGAAAATTGAATGGTCTATATAGGTATGCTTCAACTCGAAATAATAATTGACCAAAGAATCATTGAATCCTTTGAAAAATTATTGATCATTCCCAAGTGAGAACTCATAATTTTTATAACTGCAGTAGGAAAAAAAATCAAGTTGTAGCATTCCCAGCTTCAATTCATGAGCTTTAGCAATATAACATTAACCAAAGACTTTCACTAAGCAAAAGGAACTTTACTACCTCCTATTCCTTTTTGTTTTCCTTCTATCAGTATCACTTTCAATTTCACTCTCAAGATGAGAATAAATCCCAGTATTTTTCCTTGTTCTCTTTCTCACATCCTAGTCTTTGTCCTTGTTCTCTTTCTGGCATGAAATAAAATTATTCTTTTTTTCCCTAGTGTTTGACAATTTTTTTGTCAAAGTGTTGAATTAGTAGTTTAAAAAGCTAATTTCAAATGCTCGCTAGATGATGTGTGTGTATCAAAAAATTTAAAGGGCGACATGGATCTGTTCCCCTTTGAATTGGTTATCCATGCATGCTTTCAATTTTCCTTATTATGGTCACATGTGCAAGATATAAACCTTCCAAAGTGAGAAAAAACTTGTTTTGCATATTAAGAACAAGTGAAATTTGGCTGTGTTAACATCACAAGGTTAAGGGGCTATTTGAAAATGCTCGCTAGGAACTGTCCTTGTGGGGATAGATTCATCAGTTGACATGAACTTGTTCCTTGTTGAAGTACCTATCCAGTAATGGTTTTAGTTTACTTCTTGATAGTCACATGTGCAAGAAATCAACTTGTCAAAGTACGAAAAATATTGTTTTGCATATTAAGAACAAAAGAAACAAAAGAGGTCCAAATTATGAAAAATGGCTAAGTGTTGAAAAATTGGTCCAAGTGGCCTTGGGATATTGCCCGTCATACCTCATAGTAGAATGATAAAAATTATATAAAACTACCATGCCATATCTTGTTGAAGAGGCTATCTTACCATGGTCTCAGTTCTCAAAGAGGGTGTTTGATGACAAAGTTAAAGGCTTGTTAGGAACCTATGTCAACCCTTCTCTTTACTATGTTAGTATATTGTTGTTGGACGCATATGCTTTGTAAGTCATCCCGTAGTATTTGTTGATCTGTAGTTTATATTAGCCCATAGTATTGACCCATAGTATTGGACGCATATCCTTTGTAAGTCGTCCCGTAGTATTATATGTCCCATGGTTTTGACTCATAGTATTGGGCATAGACTTAGTATATAAGTGTGTGTTGAGGTCATTGAAGGCACCGTGAAGTTATTTGTATTGAGCTTGCTCATAGGAGGTTGCCCCCTCGAAGTGGCCTGTGATCAATATAAAAGTGATTCTGAGTTCTATCATTTCTGCTATTTCGCATATTTTTATTAATTAATTGTTGCAAGTGCATCACATCTGGTATCAGAGCACTTTCTTGGGCTCTTTGGGTGGAATTTCTGCCAAATTGTTTTTTCACATCTGTTGCAGCTTCGGATTTGGGAATAATCCCTATCCCCTTAACTGTGGGAAGTACTTGGGAATAAGCCCTAAAACTCATTATGAGGAGTACCACATGAACCCCAAAGTAGCTAGCCCATTGAGAGGACCTGCCAGCGAAAAGGGCAACGACCCCTACCTAATTAACTAGTTCCCACCCATGAGGTAAACCAAGAGCTGTCGTTTGTGGCAAAGTGGTTATCAGTTTTACCTGAGCCGTGGAGTGAGGGGTACTACCCCAATACGCAAGCCGTCAGACAATATTGGTGGCCGAGTGAAACACTTGAACTATTAGGAAGCCGTACATACCTGGGGTCCATATCTATTTTCATTTGAACTGTTGCCGATCACTTCCGCTCCAGATCCAGCCGTTTCTGATCTATTCTGAAAGTCATTCCAGATCTAGTCGTTGTTTCAGATCCAGCCATTTTTCTCCATATCTCCCTTGTTTTCACTCTGTTTCCCTTGAAATTTTCGGGGAACCCCTGTCATCCCATTCTGCATCTTTCATTCCTGAGGACCCTATCCCCAATTCACCTTCCCAAAGCCCAAAATCCCACATTTGTCTATTTTTAGGGTTTGCCATAACTTCCTCAGATTTCACCGAATCACCTTCAAATTTTACCACAGAGTTCCTTTCTGAATTCTGCTTCTTTGTCCCTCTCTGCCAAATTTTCTCATTCTATCACCCATCTTCTGAAATCCCCTTTTTGCTTTCTTGTCCTTTCGATAGTGTCCAAAATCTAGTCAACCCCCAATTACCCATAAGATTGTTTCCCCAATCCAAATTTCCCTCTACTAAATCATCTTTTGTTTGTGTTTTTCTACCCATTCCACCCAAAAAAAAAAAACTGGTTATGGTTGTCACCCATGCAGGAGCACACACCATGGAGGAAGCACTTGCAACCATCCAAACCAAACTCCAAGATCTGGATGAAAACTTTCTCAGCCTCCATCTTCAGCATTCAGCCGTGAACAATACCCGACAGCCAGAATCTTTTGCAGCTACCGGGTTCTCTTCTTCCAGCAATTTTCGTGGGCCGAAGCTTGATTTTCCTCGCTTCAACGGTACTGATTCGACTGGATGGATATACCGAGCAGAACAATATTTCAGTCTGCATAATACTTCTGATGCCCAGAAAGTTCCACTTGCATCCTTTCATTTGGAACATGAAGCCCTTCAATGGTACCGTTGGTACATCAAAGCTCATCCCGAGCCAAATTGGACAAATTTTTGCCAACTCATTTTGCCACAATTTGGTCCTAGTGATTTTGATTATTGCACAGGAGCACTCACTAAACTTCACCAAATTGGCACAGTGAGAGAGTATCAAACAGAACTTGAGAAATTGGCCAATCACACAGAAGGATTGTCTGATGAATTCTACAGGAGTTGTTTTATCAGTGGTCTCAAGGATGAAATCCGCTCAGAGGTCAAAATGTTTTTTCCCAACACAATGATGGAAGTGCTAGGGTTGGCTAAGCTGGTCGAGGACAAGATCGCAGCTCAACAATGCTCCAAACCCACATTTGTTCCCTTCAGAAATATGGGTTCCCAACAACCTCCCATCACGCGTGCTCCTCAACCAACTCCTATCAAGCATTTGTCGGAAATAGAAATGCAGGCACGCCGAGAAAAAGGTCTTTGCTATAATTGTGATGAGAAATTCACTCAGGGACGTAGATGTGTTCAACAAAATCTCTATCTCTTGGATGTGGATTCTTCGCCTACCTTAGAACTTGGTGAAGAAGCTACAGATACAGTAGATGATCAGGTCTACATTCAACACCCGCCTGTTGACACCCCATCTCAGGACGACCCACCCGAGATCTCTCTCCATGCTGTAAACGGCATCACCACCCCACAAACAATGTGGGTCAGGGGATACTTCAAGAAGCTCCCTCTTACCATACTCATTGATTCTGGTAGCACTCATAACTTCATTGACCCTCGGATTGCCAAACAGGCTGATTGTTTTGTCCACCCTTGCTCCAACTTTGAAGTCATGGTTTCTAATGGGGGCACCTTACCTTGCAAGGGGAAGTGTCACAATGTGCATATCTCTATGGAAGATTATAACCTACGCTCTGACATGTTTTCCTTGTCCTTAGGTGGATGTGATGTGGTTTTGGGTGTTCAATGGTTACGCACACTTGGCCCCATCTAATGGGATTTTGCTGAACTTTGGATGCAGTTTAAAGTCAATGGGGCACAACACAAATTTATGGGCTTACAACCAAAGTCTCTCTGCATCATCAGTTCACATCGCCTGGAAAAAATCCTTAAGAAGAATTCACATGGTGTCATCGCTCAGCTCAATTCCATTCAGATGCACCCATCAATAGTCTCCACTACTTCCTTGGATAGATATGCAGGTATATTTGTTGAACCAATGCGCTTGCTGCCTTCAAGAGACCTTTTCGGTAAGAATTTAGCCACATCTACCTCTCAGCAAGAAATGATGGTTATTTTGCATGCAGTACAGAAGTGGCAGCCATACCTATTAGGGAATTATTTTTGCATCAAGACTGCTCTCTCGAGTCTGGAAAATTTTCTGGCACAATGGATCTCCTTCCCAATACACCTGAAATGGGTTATCCAACTCATGGGTTATCCCTATGTGATCACTTACAAGAAGGGTAAGGACAATATGGTGGAAGATGCTCCTTCTCGCACAATTGATGACCCAGTTTCTCCTATAGCTCTTTCTCTACTTGTTCCAAATTGGTTGCAATATGTTCAACAGGGCTATCTCTTCTATGAACTCCATGCTTCTTCATCAACAAGGCACTCTGGGTTCTGCAAAATGTATGACCGGGAATAATGTAGCTTCTTTTGGCAGGGACTAAAAATGACAATTCAACAGATGATGGCTGACGATGATACTTTCCAAGTCAACAAGGGGGAATGAAACTCCTTTCGGGATTGCTCAAACCCTTGCCCATCCCTACACAGCTTTGGCCAACTATTTCTATGGATTTCCTAGCAGCGCTCTGGTGGTACAATACCACATCTCAAAGGACACCATATGAAGCAGTCTATGGAAAAACACCGCTAGTTCTTCTTCCATACACCCTTAGCAGCTCCCCAGTTCACGAAATTGACTCGGTTCTTCGAAACCACGGTCAGATTCTTCTCATTCTGTAGGACAATCTTCACATGGCCAGAATTCGCCTGAAACAACAATCCGATCAGCACCGTTCTGAGTGCATTTTCCACACAGCTGACAGGGTTCTTCTTCATCTACAGCCTTCCAAGCAATCCTCCTTGACACTCCAAAGGCGTCAGTGGCCCGAAATGCAACCCGAGGATGCTACCGGGGAACCACTCCTTCAGATTCTGCAGCAATTTCTCCAACCAAATCTTTGAGGACAAAGCTTTTTCTAAGTGAGAGGGCATGTTAGGAACCTATGTCAACCCTTCTCTTTACTATGTTAGTATATTGTTGTTGGACGCATATGCTTTGTAAGTCGTCCCGTAGTATTTGTTGATCCATAGTTTATATTAGCCCATAGTATTGACCCATAGTATTGGACGCATATGCTTTGTAATTCGTCTCGTAGTATTATATGTCCCATGGTTTTGACTCATAGTATTGGGCATAGACTTAGTATATAAGTGTGTGTTGAGGTCATTGAAGGCACCGTGAAGTTATTTGTATTGAGCTTGCTCATAGGAGGTTGCCCCCTCGAAGTGGCCTGTGATCAATATAAAAGTGATTCTGAGTTCTGTCATTTCTGCTATTTCGCATATTTTTATTAATTAATTGTTGCAGGTGCATCACAAGGCTTGCCAAAACAGGGCTTCAGACTGTTTTTGCACCAGTGGTAGTAAAACTTCCCAAGTGGCCTTAGGAAAATGCCCGCCATAATTCATAGGTTAAGTAAAATGCTCACCCCATAGTATTAGGTTGTAGCCTGTTGATTTGTCTACCTAACCAAAGTCTTATATTGTCTTGAGAGTGTCTGAAAAGGAAGTTATGGGTCTTCCAAAACAGTGTTTCAGGCAGCTTGCTCTAGTCTAGGAAAATGCAAAAATTGTCCAAGTATAAAATTACTGGTAAAAATGGATGAGTTAGCTCAGTAAAATGCCCGCCATATCTTTAGTTTTTTCAAAGCGACTCTGTAGGTGAACATATTGATCTGCCAAAAGTGCCTCCTAGCTTGATTTGCATTGCTCCAGAAAAATGCTCGGCGAGGAGAGAGAAAGAAGTTTCAAAGGATGAAATCGTTTTGGATGGAATCACCGTGTTGGTCTTTATCCATTGGGTGTCTCACACTTCCATTCTGATGAAAAAAAAAATCTCATGTTACCTTAGGGTTTGACAATTTTTTGTCCAAGTGTTGAATTAGTAGTTTAAAAAGCTAGTTTCAAATGCCCGCTAGATTATGTGTGTGTATCAAAAAATTTAAAGGGTGGCATGGATCTTTTCCTTTTTGAAGTGGTTATCCAGCCATGTTTTCATTTTTCTTTATGATGGTCACATGTGCAAGATATAAACCTGCCAAAGTGAGAAAAAACTTGTTTTGCATATTAAGAACAAGTGAAATTTGGCAAATTGTTAAAACCACCAGGTTAAGGGGCCTAAGGAAAATGCCCGCCATAATTGATAGGTTAAGGAAAATTCCCGGCACATAGTGTCAAGATGTAGCTTGTTGATTTTTCTACCTGACCATGGTCTCATCTTGTCTTGAGAGTGTCTGAGGAGGAAGTTATGGGTGTGCCAAAACAATGTTTCAGGCAGATTGCTCTAGTCCAAGAAAATGCAAAAATTATCCAAGTATAAAATTACTGGTAAAAATGCCTGAGTGACCTCGGTAAAATGCCCTCCCTTTCTTGTGGTTGATGTCTTAAAATGGTTTGAGGGTATGGGTCTATAGACTGTTGATTGGTGCATCCCACCATATCTTTTCTTTGTCCAAAGTGTCTCTATAGGTGAACTTATTGATCTGCCAAAAGTGCCTCCTAGCTTGATTTGCACTGCTCCAGAAAAATGTCCACCTAGGAGAGAGAAAGAAGTTTCAAAGAATGAAATCGGTCTGGATGGAATCACCTTGTTGGCCTCTATCCATTGGGTGTCTCACACTTCCATTATGATGGAAAAAAAAATCTCATGTTACCCTAGGGTTTGACAAATTTTTTTCCAAGTGTTGAATTAGTAGTTTAAAAAGCTAGTTTCAAATGCCCGCCAGATTATTTGTGTGTATCAAAAAATTTAAAGGGTGACATGGATCTTTTCCTTGTTGAAGTAGTTATCTAGGCATGCTTTCAATTTTCTTTATGAGGGTCACATGTGCAAGATATAAACCTTCCAAAGTGAGAAAAAACTTGTTTTGCATATTAAGAACAAGTGAAATTTGGCTGTGTTAAAATCACCAGGTTAATGGGCCTCAGGAAAATGCCCTCCATAATTGATAGGTTAAGGAAAATGCCCGTCACATAGTGTTATGTTGTAGCTTGTTGATTTTTATACCTGAACATGGTCTCATCTTGTCTTGAGAGTGTCTGAGTAGGAAGTTATGGGTTTGCCAAAACAGTGTTTCGGGAAGATTGCTCCAGTCCAAGAAAATACAAAAATTGTCTAAGTATAAAATTACTAGTAAAAATGCCTGAGTGACCTCGTTAAAATGCCCGTCCTTTCCTGTGGTTGATTTCTTAAAATAGTTTGAGGGTATGGGTCTCTAGACTGTTGATTGGTGCATCCAACCATATAACTGGTTTTTCCAAAGAGTATCTGTAGGTGAACTTATTGATCTGCCAAAAGTGCCTCCTAGCTTGATTTGCACTGCTCTAGAAAAATCCTCGCCAAGGAGAATGAAATAATTTTCAAAGGATGAAATAGGTCGGGATGGAATCACCTTTTTGGCCTCTATCCATTCGGTGTCTCACACTTCAAATTTGATGAAAATAAAAATATCATGTTACCCTAGTATTTGACAATTTTTTTGTCAAAGTGTTGAATTAGTAGTTTAAAAAGCTAGTTTTAAATGCCCTCCAGATGATGTGTGTGTATCAAAAAATTTAAAGGGTGGCATGGATATGTTCCCCTTTGAAGTGGTTATCCAGGCATGCTTTCATTTTTCCTTATTATGGTCACATGTGCAAGATATAAACCTGCCAAAGTGAGAAAAAACTTGTTTTCATATTAAGAACAAGTGAAATTTGGCTATGTAAAAATCACAAGGTTAAGAAGCTATTTAAAAATTCTCGCCAGGAACTGTCCTTGTGGGGATAAATTCATCAGTTGGCATGAACTTGTTCCTTGTTGAAGTACCTATCCAGTAATGGTTTCAGTTTACTTCCTGATAGTCACATGTGCAAGAAATCAACCTGCCAAAGTAGGAAAACTATTGTTTTGCATATTAAGAACAAAAGAAACAAAAGAGGTCCAAATTCTGAAAATTGGTCCAACTGGCCTTGGGAAATTACTCGCCGTACATCATAGTAGAATGATAAAATTATCTAAGACTATCATGCCATATCTTTTTGAAGAGGTTATCTTACCATGGTCTTAGTTCTCAAATAGGGTGTTTGATGACAAAGTTAAAGGCCTGCCAAAACAAGGGTTCATGCTATTTTTGCACTAGTGGTAGTAAAAATGCCCAAGTGGCCTCGCGAAAATGATCGCCATAATTCACAAGTTAAGGAAAATGCCCGCCCAATAGTGTCAGGTTGTAGCCTATTGATTTGTCTACCTGACCAAGGTCTGAGAGTGTCTTGAGAGTGTCTAAAAAGGAAGTTATGGGTCTGCCAAAACAGTGTTTGGGGCGATTGCTCCAGTCTAGAAAAATGCAAAAAATGTATAAGTATAAAATTACTGGTAAAAATGGTTGAGTGACCTCAGTAAAATTCCCACCATTTCCTGTGGTCGATGTCTTAAAATATTTTGAGGTTATGCGTAAGTGCCCACCATTTCTCACCTATGAGGGATTAAAAAATTCTAGGAGCATAAGTTTGTAGCTAGATGATTTATTCACTTGGCCATTGACTCCTTCTGGAAAAAGAGTCTCTGGTAATGGAGATATTTTCCTCCCAAAACATAAATTTGGCCTGTTTTGCACCTTTTAGAAAAATGCTCGCGTGTGTTGAAAAACAGGTCTTAAGTAGACTTGGGATAAAAAAATTCTCTCCGCTGAGGGATGAAGAATTTTTTAAAGAATCATCTTGCATGTGGATTTTTTACGCACTTGACCATTGTCATTGTATTTCATAAAACATCATTTCTAGAAATTTAGAGAGTCAACCAATCATTTTATATAATCACTGTCAAATTCAAAATTCAGATGAATTTTCTAGCCTGCAGGACATACCTACAACCCAATGAATTTTTCAAAAGAATTTTTTGCTTCGATGAATTTTCAGGAATTGCCTTTGCTGTGAGTCGTCTTGATGACCAAAGGTGTTGACACAGTTCTGTCGACAGGGGTTCACTTCGCATTGTCGTCAACAAACACCAACCCAACACCCTTAAGCACTGGCCCAAAAGGTTTTACCCTTTCCAGCAACACCCACGAAGTGAGTGAAGTCTCACCTGATATGGTTAGGGGGCTGCAGGAACCAAGTTTCCATAGTGGGGAAAGGACATGCATCTTCTCTACCTCTATCACATCAGAAACCGGAGATTTTCTCTCACATCATACTTCGTAACTCAAACAAACATTCATCATTCGCATATAACCATGTATTCATCATTCGCATATTCATTACACAATTACCATTCGCATTAACAGAGAAATACCAAATATCACATCAATGAAACCTTACAGAAAAACCCCATAAATAATTCACCATTCGACATAAACAGAGACAAAAAGACAAATCCAAACATCTTCATGCATTAACTCATCAAAACCTGCAGTATAACCTTCGCAGAAATAGTTCAACACATCCTATCGCAGATCCATACCAAAGTGACAAAAACAGAGCAATCATGTCAAAATAATAATGATACGATGCTAAGATGAATTTCCCTTGGGATTACATTCACTTTCTTATTTATAGCCAACTATGGCGGTTACACAAAGGTCCAAATGACCCTTTCTAACAACCTAACTAGTCTTGCACTTCCTCGTTCTCCGTGAATGACCCTTCCTTCTGCAGATGGTCCTTCTTCGCAGTTGTCGGCTTCCGCACTTCATGCAGACTAATCCCATGCCAACAAACCCCCAACACAAACTTGTGGATCTCCCTTGAGCCACCTCAGCTGGACACCTATGGTGCATTCACCTACTATTTGAAATCATCATATGCATCCTTGATTTGGTCGACCACTTCCTTCGCTACTGCTCTGAGTTGTGTGAATTTTTCCACCTATTGATTTGTTGGATGTGCGTAAGTCTTTTTTTGAACTCCCTCCAGGTTTTGCTTAACCTATTGCAGTGCTTCGATTACCCGTACTGCAAGGACTTCAGATTTTGTTTGAAGTTCGTCTAGGTGTGTGACCCTTCTTTGTTGCCTTTCGCGTGCCTTGTTTACCCGTTGTTGCATGCTTTTTAGTTCTGCATCCTTCGTCATCTGAAATAGTGATGGAATCTCATTGATTGATCCCTTGAAGGATTCGAGTTGTGCTTCCGCTTCATTGAGTTTCTCTTTCAGTGCAGTTAGTTGTTCGTCTTGGACTACAGTTCCCCAAAACTCCGTGACACCCTCTGCGACTGCCTGGGTTGTTTTCTCCATCTCCATGATCTCTGTCAGGACTTCCTCAATCGCATTCTTCCTATCATGAACCTGTTTCGATGGTATGCTCAGTGCCACCCTTACTTTCAACTCTGCATTCTCCTTCCGCAAGTTTATTGATAAGTACACCCAACAAAATTTCCTTTGCCTCTGGTAGTACATCTTGATCTACCTCAGGAGTTTTCTCGCATACTGTGGATAGTCTTCTTCCGGTCGCTTTCTATCCTCCATGGCCTTCCCTTTTTCAATTATTATTTGGGCTTTCTCTACTTGAATACACTGTGCCTCCGTCTCGCTGATGTGCACCTGCTGCTTATACCTCATCATCATATCATGCATTCCAGCCTCTCTTTCACGAATTTATGCACTTGCTGTAGTTTGAATTATTTGTAGTGACAGCATTGGTAGTATATTGAAATCGACCACTATTGATTCGTGCATTCGTAGTTCCACATCTAGCTCTTGACTCCCTTTGGTCATCGCATTCGAACATTTTGACTAACCTTGGATTTGTGCCAATCTCTACTTCGGTCCTCCCTGTCAACGTGCTTGGTTGAGCTTCCCTGTGTGGTACACTATGCTCTACAACTACGTTAGATAGTGTGGATAGCAGCTAGCTCACCTAGTGGAAGTATTCTATAGAGTGTTGTGTGACTTTCACACGTTTTTCCTCTGACCTCTATCAGCTTCTCTAGGAGCCTATTAACCTGCTCCTCTGGAAGACCACCACTTGTGCTTCCTTCTCCATGGTCCATCATGTGCTTTTTCCATCTTTCCTCGTACTATGCATCTAAGTCAGAATTTGTCAGGGTGGTTGTTGAGGCTCCATCACGGTTGGATGCCTCTGACTTCTCTTTCGCAAGGTCGTCTTTTCCTGCACCTTCCTTTCGACTGGCTGAGCCCTTGTCTTCCTCAGTCTAGTTTAGTTGAGTTGTTTCCTTCCCATTCAACATATCCTTCTCGTCGGTTGGGACTTTCCACTTTATAGGCCATTTTTCGATGATGGCATCCAGCTCCGCCTCGGTGAGCTTGTATTGCGTTGGCAGCCACTGTCGCGACTTATCTACTCGGGCCCGAAGGAAAATTGTCTGGGATTCAACCGAAAGCAATGCAATCAGTTGGTAATTCCTCGCTGCTTTCTCCATTATCTGTGGTATCTCTTGCGCATCGATCCGCAACATCTCTAAGAACAAGTAAGATTGTCCAATGTTGTCTCCCTGTCGCTCTTTATTAGTTATTTCCCATAAGTTCTGGTACCGTGCCCCTTCCCGTACTCGGGATTCTACTGTGTCCATGTCGTGATAGTGCGCAAGCTCTCTCCATCCTACTAATGCAACCAACATTATGATCCATGAGTACGTGAACGCCTTTTCTTTTCCCCTATGCATCGTGTGCATCTTCGACCAACTGGTATAGCGGGAATTTTGAGCAATTCATCCGCACTCCTGTGGCACATAATTCCCTGGAGGTGATGATGCCCGAACTACATTATTTTGGCTTGTTTTTTTGCGCCACCTTAAATGCTAGGATCTTCGCTCCAACCCTGAAGGCATGTTCCTCAATTTTGCTAATGAGGTACCCTTAGTATTTTTTCTCCACTCTGTACTTTGTCTTCAAGCTCACTGCGATATTTTTGTCATTTTCTTTACCTTGGAAAAATTGGGACGGGTCATCTCCATTTTGAGGTAACCCAGTGATTCTTGCGATTAAGTCAACTATCACTGGAGCCATAGGTATCCACCATGGAAGCAAGCCAACAGTTTCTTGACGCATGCATTAACCTATGCTAACCACCCAAAGTGCGGTATCTGGGCGAGGCCTAATATCCCCGAATGCGTCAATCCTAATTCCCATCCTGCATGTTCCTTCGTGGTTGGGAATCCTTCGTCATGGCTGAAATCAACGTATCCTTCTATGTTCTCAGGGAAATTTGCAATGTCGTGGTCAGTATACTATAGCTTCTGCAAATTTGCCACAAAGTCCCCAACTTGGGGGACTCCTTCAGGGATTGCCAACATTTTAATCTCATACCATTCATTCTTGTTGATTCAGACCGCTGGTGCCCCTTCCTTGGGCGGCGGCACATATCCTAGTATCGTTGGGCCATAATTCTCTTCTTGCAATACTACTTCCTATTGGGTAGCGCCTGAAATTCCTGCATCTTCTTCAGTCAAGCGTGCTAAGGTCCGGGTCCCTTTCTTCAATGCTTGGTCAGTGTCTGGAGGTCGACTGGTGCTATGCTTCTTTCTGACTGAAATGCCAGACATAACTTCTAGATGCTCCTACGTAACTGGCATTGGTTCTGGTCGCTCGGTACTTGACCTCGAAATATAAACTGCCATGCACTTCGTTGGAGATTCTTGTTGAACACACAATGCATTGACCTGCTCCCCTGCCCCATGTTTATAGTGGGGGTTTGTCGCGTCTTTCTGATTTGGGGTAATAATGACTAAATCCAGCACTAATTTCCCGAATCCTTCGCATGCGTCAAACATTAATTGTACCAATTATTCGTTCTTACCGCTGGTTCTCGAGGTTTAACTGTTTCATTTATGGCAAGATTTGACCCTTTCTGCATCGTGGCAGCTTCTGACTCGTCGAAGCGTACCACAGCTTGGTGTAGTATGCGATTAACTTGTCAGTTTTTTTTTTACATGGCGACAACATTCCTTTGCTGAATTTGTGCCCGTTCATGCCTTTCACGTTCTTTGGGTAACCGATATGGTTGTTGTGCGCTTAGATCACCACTGATCCTACCATCATCGATTTTCTTATCTTGGACAACCATTGGGTTGATCCACTCTGATTCCTCAACTGGTTCTATAATGCTTGCTTCCAACATTCTTTCAATCTCAGCCTTCACCCTCTCCTTATACCTTGGATTCAACCTATAAGGCCACTGCTTTACTGGATTCGCATCAAGTTTCAGTAGGATTTTCACCTCCCCTAGGTCCCTTAAAATCCCTTTCATCTCCGAGAATTTCATCGAAAAAAAATCCAGAAACTTATGCAAAAGGTCAGTCATCTACACAATAGTCGAGTCATCCCAATAGTCTCCAATGCTCATAAACTTGGGATTTTCTTCTAACCCAATGTTCACTTTCTTGATCTGCAATGGTTGTTGAAACTTGGTGGAAGGCATATCCTGTGCCTCGACACTGCGACTTCCTTCTGACTCTAGGATATACGTGGCCCTCAGATCATCCTCATCATCCAGCTCTCCTATGATGTTGTAACATTCCATTAACATTTGAGGTGTCATAGTCCATTGAAGTCCCATAGGTTTCTCTGTCGGAACTGCGTCGAATATTT
Source organism: Larix kaempferi (assembly GCA_027924585.1). Lineage (NCBI taxonomy): Eukaryota > Viridiplantae > Streptophyta > Pinopsida > Pinales > Pinaceae > Larix > Larix kaempferi. The sequence goes on from BSBM01001719.1 coordinate 2,687,458, forward strand.
TCTACTGATTTCCTGTAATGCATTGTGGATGAAGGGGTTTTTGTTGGAGAAACTGAACATTTGGCTAAAGCAAATTGTTAGTTGTTCCCATGAGTGTGTTCCATGTCGCAGTTATACTGCGACATACCATTTCCGTGGTACTTCATCCAACATGTGAACAAATGCATGACCCATTCCTGTTTGGCCCGTGGTCCCCATTGGCTTTCACATGCAATCAAATGCCTCTTCGGATTGCTTATGCCATCATACTTCCTTCCGCAGTATCCATCAGTATCGCCGAACCTAACCATCATTAGGTGTCGACATAGTGGCCAGGTAGTTATGGTGAACTTGTGCGTCACCCACCATCGCGCTGGTGTAGCCTTCAGGGCTTCTTCCAAGGCCAATAGTCGTTGTGCTTCCACCACTTTTTCTTGAAATTTAGTAAGAAATGCATCCAAGTTGGGAAATCCCTCATATGTTGGTAGCTCACACACTTCCATAGCTACCCTTCGTAGCGATTGAGTAATCCGTGCGCACATCCTAAATGACACTTCATGCATCCAATTCTGCCAATTTTCAAGTGTTGTTAATGTTCACTTCATAAATGTTGTATAGATTGTCCCATCCCTCAGTGAATTTATCCTTCGTTGGTTCAACATATCTCTTCCCTTCCGCAGGGTCAAAAGGTGCGACTACCCTGATCTCACGATTCTCAAATGAAATCATCCTTTTCTTGAAGTTGATAATAGACTGATTCTCCATTGCCCAGTCTATCCCTAGCAACACTGGATAGGGGCTTCTGTTTTCAACAATCTTGATTACATCGAAAATTGCATATGTTCTGAGTCCCTCGATCTCAATAGGAACCTGGCATAATCGATCAATCGGGTTGACTTTACTTTAGTTTTCTAGCTGCAATTGTACCGGGGACCAAGCCAACTGTGGTTTCCCCATCGTCTCCCAAGTCTATTTCATCAATATGTTCACATCTCACCCCAAATCCAAGATAATGGAGTCGATATCAAATGCTTCGACTTGCGCGGACATCCGCATTTCTCTTCCTATCTTTCTCTTGTGTATTCAATTAACTGTACGCTCCTGTTGTGCACCCTCTCGGGGATACAGCATGTTGGATATCTCTGCTAATGCGTCCTGGTATTTGGCCAGCTCCAAGAAACTCTCTAGAAAGGCTCTTAAGGTGTTGGAATTTTTCTGGGAATTTTTCATGTCGAATATCGATCGTATGTCGTAAGTACCTTCCTTCTGGAGAAGAGGTGGTTTCCTTAGCTACGTCATTACATCCTACACTTTCAATAAAACATCTCTTTCTACCTCCACATCAAATGTGACTTGCTTTCTTACTGTCGATCGGACGCTAGCCTGTGACCTGTCACATCTCCTCCACGAGTCACTATTCCAACAGTCGCATTTTGATTTCTGACCTCTACTGATATATTCTATACCGCTGGCGAATTCTAGTTCTGATTCTAATTTTTTGGAGGTGGGGGCAAGTTCTTATTTTTCCACTTTGCGATGAGATGAGGACATTCTTCAACACCATGGTCCACAGCGTTGCAGTAAGTGCACTGTGGAGTTGGATTCGGGAAATCCCTCTGATAATGCCCCTACTTCCCACAATTGTAACATATTATGGGTCCTCGACCTCATCTAGCAGCTCCTCCTCGGTCGACACTGGTGCCTCAACCTTCCCAGAACCCACCTATGAATCCTCCTCACAGAGACCCGTATGATGGGTACTGCAGTTGATTATAGTGCAGTTGTGGATATTGCAGCTGACCATATTGCGTTGTTAAAATTGTGGTTGCAGATATTGCGGTTGGCCATACTGCGGCTGACCATACTACAACTGATCATACTACGTTTGAGGGTTATACTGAGGTGACTATTGATTATACCGCTACTACTGTGTCGGTGGTTGCTCTTCTCCCTTCATGAAGTATGTATCTGTATTCCTCTCTTGGAGTAGGCCATAATACCTGCATTCTTTCTCGTCGTGGCCAACCGATCGACAAAACTTGCTATACAAGTTCCTTGGTTTCGACACTATCTTCTACAGATACACACATTCTTCTGGTCGATGTCCTCTCGTCTTACAGACATGACACCAAGGCATCCCTCCCTGACTGAGGGGATTCGGTGCACCCGATTGCAAGTATTCTCGAAACTCTAGGCATTGATCCTTGTGGTGTCCTTCTATCGTACATCTAGTGCACTAGACGTCTTCGCGGGCCTCTTTTCCCTTCTTTATATCCTGTAACTGGATCATCAAATTTTCCAATTGGGCTTGTATTCAATCCATGCCTTTACCTGTTTCGCTGATTGGTGAAGCCTTGATCCAGGTGGATATCAGTGGCGGCCCACATCTTCCAACTGGCTCAAAACAGTCTTCTGGCAATTTTGGTAAATTACTATTTTTAGCAGTTTTTCGGGTCCTGAACTTCCGGAGCCATTTTGAGGCCCTAAACGACATTTTTTGGCGATTCGGGGGACCAAATGGAATTCAGCATACATTTGGGCCCAGTCTAAAGTTGTAAATCTCGGATAGACCTTCCCAACGGGCTACCGAGCGCCCCAAACGGAGATCGTATGCAAAAGTTATGACCCCGGGAAGTTGACTGTTCAACTAACCACCTTGGGGCCGCAAACTTTATGACGGTTCATCTTCTAGGGTTAGGTGTTTGGATGTTTGGGATTCTTTCCCTCGTGCTTATGATAAATAGGCCCTTTCGGCCTCTCTTTGTATTCATCTTGGCACGAATGAGCATAGCGGCCACATCTCTTCTCAGAGATAGCTACCACCATTCTAGCTATTGTATTTTACAGTCTGTTCTATTTTCGCTATTTAATAGAATATGTGCTTACTGTATCACTGTGTTATTTGCAATATATCTCTGTATATGATTATGTATATGCCATCTTTTGTTTCGTTCCCACATAAATCCGGATCAAGCCTCCAGCTTCATTACGATTTTCAGTGCCTCTGCCTTAGTCGCTACCTTCTATTGCATCAATGGCCCACGAATGTGTGGCACCAACCCAGCGATGAACCATTCTTTATGTTGCATATCTCTCATCCCGAAACTTACTTTTGCCATCAGTGCTTTATACCGTTGGTCGAACTCCCATACCGAATCGTTTGGAAATTTCTTGATCTCCTTAAGCTCGAAAATTTACTATGACTCAGATTTTGGTTTTCTAAACTCATCGATCATACCTGTCTTGATTTGTTCCAAGGTTTTACTCAGAGTTCCCGTCGGTACCTTAGTAAACTTCATAAACCAGTCTAGCGCATGGCCCCTGAGGGTCATCGCTAACTATCATTTCTTGATATCGTCATCTTGGACCTGCTTCACAGTTCAGACTCCTTCACATAAAAACCAATATTGTTCAGGATCCTCGGTCCCGTTACCCTGGAAGGTTGGCATCTTTGCGTCTTCAACCACCATTCTTGCACTTCTACTGTTATTATTTACTGATCCGCTACTCTTACTACTATTCTGGCACGTAGGACATCTCTACGAATAACTTGAATTTCTTCCAATCAAGTTCTGAGTAGTGTACGGATTTGAAGGTACATTGTAGCTTAGGGTTCGTCCTTATTCGGCTTTTAGGGTATCATGTTCACCTTCTCCTCTGTCGCAATAAGGTCGCTTCATCCTGTGTGGTCCTGTTTCGCAGTCTTTTGTTCCGATCCCCTCAGGAGACTCTCTCTTAGTCCTCCTCTTCTTCTCTGGTCACCGAAATATCACTCCACTCCTCAAGGCACCACACTCGTCTTCAGCCTCCCTTAAGTATTCGTTGTCACTTGTGTCCATATACCCCTCATCTTTCTACCGGACACGCATCCATGTGGTACCCACAACTCCCACACACTGATCTTCTATTCGTCGGAATTCATCCTCAGTATGCCCTTTTCGTAGACAAGCATTTTAATCCACAATTTCAGCGATAATAGGAACTTTCCTCTAGGTCCTTTGAAGAATTTCCTTTCCACGTCGCTATATGATTTGATCGTGTCCACGGAAAACTCAATGATGTATCCTTCTAGGATACTGTCTACCTATAAATCAACAACCCTTGATACCTTGTTGTCGACCCGTTTCAGCTGTTAGATCAATTCTGGGGTCTATTGGTTATGCTCACCTCCTTGGCAATGGTTCTTTTCAAACGTCAGCTACGCCAACCACTCGTGTAGGAACACCAGGAATTCACAGAATAATATCTCGTGGATATCAAAGTAAATATGCTTTTCCAACCAACTGCTTGTCGTATGCCCAGGGTTTCGGTTTTCTCCTTCCGCAAATTCTTCTGCCTTCTTGTCGAACCAATCCTAGATCTTCGGTTTCGTCAGGTGCCACAGCATGTCCTCTTCCTTCAACTTCAGGGTCACGGCAACGGAACCATTTGTTGACACATTTCTATCGACAAGGGTTCACTTCGCATTGTCGTCAACAAACACCAACCCAACACCCTTAAGAACTGGCCTAGAAAGGTTTTACTTTTTCTAGCAACACCTGCGAAGCGAGTGAAGTCTCACCTGAGATGGTTAATGGGCTGCAGGAACCAAGTTTCTGTAGTGGGGAAAGGACATGCATCTGCTCTACCTCTATCGCATCAGAAACCAAATATTTTCTCTCCAATCATACTTCTTAACTCAAACAAACATTCATCATTCGCAAATTCATTACACAACTAACATTCGCATTAACAGGGAAATACCAAAGATCACATCAATGAAAACTTACAGAAAACAGCAAAAAGCATTCACCATTCAACATAAAGAGAGACAAAAAGACAGATCTGAACATATTCATGCATTAACTCATCAAAACCTGCGGTATAACCTTCGCAAAAATAGTTCAACACATCCTATCGCAGATTCATACCAAAGTGCCGAAAACAGAGCAATCATGTCAAAATAATAATGATTTGATGCTAAGATCATGCCCGTAGGCTTACATTCACATTCTTATTTATAGCCAACTATGGCGGTTACACAAAGGTCCAAATGACCCTTTCTAACAACCTAACTAGTCTTACTCTTCCTCGTTCTCTGCGAATGACCCTTCCTTCCATGGATGGTCCTTCTTCGCAGCTGTCGGCTTCCGCACTTCATGCGGCCTAATCCCGTGCCAATAAAAGGCAAGGATGGATACAATACCATGCCAAATATCACCGCTAAATAAAATGATTTTCAAAAAACATTCCCAATATTAATTCTTCCATGAATATTTTTATAAAATTCTTAATTTCTTCCGTGGATTATTTTTCAGTTCCCCGCCAAATGGAAAAATCATTATCGGTTTAATTTCTTCCCTGGATAATTTTTCGGTTCCAAATGGGTGATCGGATGTGAATGCTCAACCGTTTTCGAATGACCCTTCCTTCCATGGATGGTCCTTCTTCGCAGCTGTCGGCTTCCGCACTTCATGCGGCCTAATCCCGTGCCAATAAAAGGCAAGGACGGATACAATACCATACCAAATATCACCGCTAAATAAAATGATTTTCAAAAAACATTCCCAATATTAATTCTTCCATGAATATTTTTATAAAATTCTTAATTTCTTCCCTGGATTATTTTTCAGTTCCCCGCCAAATGGAAAAATCATTATCGGTTTAATTTCTTCCCTGGATAATTTTTCGGTTCCAAATGGGTGATCGGATGTGAATGCTCAACCGTTTTCGATTTAGGACAAGTTGATCAGTTTATTAATAGTCGATCATTCTTAGGAATGGCTGCTCCACCACTCCTATAACATAATCGCGCCATCGTTTTCTTAAATACATAGAAATTAAAAAATATTTTACTTCCAGGTTTCACGTTGGTTACTGAATGTGATTTAGAGTTTCAAGACTCTTTACACCCACCTTGGTATCTTCCTAACTCAGGTTCAAGCTGCGTTAACTATTCTATTTGTCGAAAAATGTCCAGATTTACCGGGAAATGGTGTCCATTATAACTTTCCTGGCCACATACTTTTGACTCACTCACTGACTTCACAATAAAAAATATTATTTCCTTAACCATGTGGAGAATTTCAACCAATTAAAAAAAGGATCTTTTTACAAAGAAAGCATCTTAAAAGCATATTTTGGCATTTTGACTAATCAAATAGGATACGCGCTAGTGTTGGGTAGAATGTTATGCCCCTTTCCCAAGAGGCCTGCATCCTTTTTATAGACTCCATTGAGCCCTTTCCCCTTCATCCTAGAATTCTGTCATAAAATATTAATAAATGTTATTTTCATGAGAGAATGGATCCTTAGAACACATTTACACCCTTTCCTAATGTTATTTGACCCAATATTACTTTACCTCACTTGGAAATTTGAATTAGCTCTGCATGTAGTCAATTTTTGGGGAAGTTACACCATCATGTGGTCCCACCTTCACCTCTAGCGCCATCCTTGGCTAAATTTAGGACCTACAACATGTCATAGGCTGTCATAAGTTGTCATAAGTTGTCATAGGACTTGATTCATGTCATAAGTTGTCATAGATTTGTTATTTTTATCCTAAGGATAGTACAACTCATGAGATGCCTCTTCATGAAACTTCTTGGGAGTTACAAATTCGAATTTATGCCTTCATGATGTCTTCTTCCACCTTAGAATGTGAATATGGGGGAATTACAACTCATGTGGGACTCAACTCAACCTCCTTATGCACCCTCCTCCAATATTTCCTAATGTTGCATCATTTCACAAATTGGACATCAAACTATACAAATATTTGACCCACATCACCACCTTGATAATTTTTCATGATTCACCAAGTGACTTAGGCCATTGCATCCCCTAGTCCAATGGAGTGGTCCATAGCAAACATTCGGGGACATGACAATCACCTCGACCTGTGTCCGCTTTACGGTGGCACCTATCATGGGGAGGAATAGCGCAAGGTTTAAAGAATAGTATATGGCAGGATTTTCCCCTCCAGTCTTCCATATCTCTCTTTTTAGTTATTGCTAAATTTTTTCCACGTCGTGAGGCCAACATGGCAGTAATCCTGAGTTTTATTTAATCTTGATTTGAGACGTGAGTAGAACCAGGGTTGGGTTCATATTAGGAGCATGCATGACCACTACTTAGTTTAGAATATACTTCCATGTGTGGGCATCCTGAATAATTAATGGCTTATTGTGATTTAGTAAGTGGTGAGCTTAATTAAAGATTTTAAGATTTAGAGGACCATGATGAGATACAATAGATTTTAATTATTATAATTTAAAAATATGCTATTTAATACTTACCAATTCATTAAGGGTTGAAATGTTTGAAAAGTGTTGAAATGTTTGAAGAGTGAAAATGAGGGTTATATTGGATGGGATAGGGATTTGAATTTAAGTGGAATATTTATTGTTCTTTGACAATTTCCATAACTTTATTTAAAGATCGGTCGATAAAATCATCAAAATATATTATTATAAATATATATTTTAAAATTAAATTAAAATTTATTTTAAAATGGCATATAGTGATAGACCAAAGTTGGTCTCAGTGGATATTTACCAACATTATCAATAAAAAAATCAAACCTCTTTATATAAAAAATTGATTATTTAAACTAATAAAATATACATTGGTAAGGCTTCTACGGAGCTTTGAACTAGTGACCTTACTCAAGGAATGCCTTAATAGTAAACCCATTCACTATCCATGTCACTATCCTTATCACTATCTGCCCTGTGAATTTGTAGTTTGGGATTTACAAAACTAAGTCAAAAATATTTTACTTCTAACATATTAATTTGTTAAATATTAATAATTAAATATATGGAAAATTAAGTCAAAAATATTTTACTTCTAACATATTAATTTATAAATATTAATAATTATATATATCGAAAATTATGATATAATTAAAATGTTATTAAAAATAATATTAAATTAATTATTTAAAATTGATATCATTTTAATTATTTAATAATAATATCAAAATTTCAAACTTACATTATTTAAACAGTTAATTATAACATAAATTGGCTTATTACATTTCAATTAACATGGATCATCTCCTATCACTAGTATTTTTCTACACTTTTTGGTATGACTAGTTATGTGTTTTTGCTACACTTTTGGTATTTTTGCTATAGTTTTGATTTTTTTTTTATTGGTACAATTAATTATGTATTTGTGTTATATTTTTAATTGTTTATTAAAGATTTTTTTTTTTAAATATTAACAATTTTACATAATTCCAAAATTTTAGTAAGCATATCTTCTTGCCAAAAAAACAAATGGGGACAAGCTTTAAATACCAAAGAAATTTGCCTCAAACTTAAATGTTTTGCCAAATTATAAGAAAAAATATATATTACATCAAGATTCTGGAGCATGCATTTAATACAGATTTGATTTTATGTATTTATTTTTCTTTGTGATTAAGATTTGGCATGCTTGAAATAAAATATCGTGACCTATACACATCTAGTATTGTTTTTTTATGACTTAACATAAAGCAGTCTATCGGGTCAAAGTGTTTTAAATTTGATGGTTATCTAAAATTTCCACGATTTGGTTTGATTTTGATGATAGAAACCAATTCAATACTATAAAAGAAAAATCTTAAAACTTTATAAAACACTCAGGATTTTAAAATTTCGAAATTGTAACCAAAATTTTTAAAAATTCTTATTTAATTTTTTTAATATCAAAAAAAATCGTCTGAAATCGTAGAACTTAGAACTTTTGGACCACCCATATGGTTAAACGTTTATACATTTCAAAGCATTTTCGTGACGGGTATGGTGGAATGTCGGCCGTATTTGACGGCTAAATTGCCTCTTGGCGGGCAATAATCCCGTCAAAATCCATGCCAACTCACTTTTTGGCGCACCGTGCAAACCAGGCAAATTCGGATTTTGCGGAAATTGGAACAGCCTGGATTCTGGAATAGCAAGAACTTCAAGTAAGACTGAAGTTTGCTCGCTTCTTCATTTATAACGATGGGTTTAGGGTTCACGAAACTGGAGAGACTGAATGTCATTTATTCTCAGATATGCTCTACATCTGATCATGGCGTATCCTACAACTTCAAACAACTTAGCTTTGCTCGCTTCTTCATCTATCACGATGGATTTAGGGTTCACGGAAAGGGAGAGACGGAAGAAGTGCAGGTGCTCAGCCACCACTAAATTTTTACGGTTTCTGAGCATGGGAAGACGGAAGGAGTGCACTTGCTATCTCTGGTCTCAATTGCCAGAAGAATTGCTAGAGAAAATATTGGCTTCTCTGTCAGTGGAATCTTTGTGTAGATGTAAAAGGGTGTGCAAGAAGTGGAATGCGCTCTTCTCATCCACCAAATTCATAATGAGTGAATGGTCTCAGGCAGCTCCCAACAAGAATGCGCGGTTGTTTCTCGGTTATTACAGAACTGGAAAGCCGTATCAGGCTTACTGCTTTTTTACACGCACATGGAGGTCCGCCATGTCGTTTTCGTTCCTGCGTGAAAAAGTAAGGGATGTTGCAATGAGCCATGCTATGTACGAAGGATCAGCCACGGGCCTGTTCTTGGTCAACATCTTCTACGCTGACAGATTCCCTGAAAACGCAGTCCGTGCTGTTTGCAACCCTCTCACACAGGCGTTCTTAAGACTCCCTCCCATGTTGTCCATAAGGATATCATGGAGAGTCCGCATTTTTGCAGGAACCACGGATCAGAACAGTCAAGCTGCCTACAAAGTAGTGGCATTGGGATGGCCGCCAGGGAATATTGGAGACCTTACAGTGGAAATCTATGATTCCTTCCTAAAGTCTTGGAGGATCGCAGGACATCTGCCAAGGAATTACGTTCGCGGATTGGATGTCATGATTTTTCACCAAAATTTTATGTTTTGTGTTATCGGGCAGCAGCCATTGCAGACGCGTCTTATCGGTTTCAACATGGTAGATGGGACTTCCATTTTGGTGCCATTGCCTACGGTGCCTGATGGCAGAACTTTCTTCGCTTTCTTGCTCTCATGCAGGTCACGGGTACTACTCGCAGGGCTCATTTTCAATGTTGGAAGATATGATTTGCAGGAAGTGCGCGAAGTGGTTTTATGGGAACTGGGGCCGGCGCTGAATGTGGAATTAAGCTGGAAGGAGATTGTAAAGATGCCTCCATCAATGTGCGACATTTTTAAGGCAACAAACCTTAGTGAATATCAACTACATCTTCATTGCTTGGGAGTGGGGGATAATGTTTGCTTCGCCCACAAATTTTCTCGGAAGGTTATTGTTTATAGTATGACTCGCAAGTCATGGAGTTATATTCGTAGGCCATTATTAGATACGATTCGTGTTTATGAATTTGAACCTAGACCCGATATAAAGGTCCTCTGAACGCTTGCAATGCATACCTGCCCTTCTCTTTGAAAGACTTGAATTTCATTGTTTCCAATGTTTGGAACATTATATTGTTACTTATAATTTAAAGAAAAATAATAATTTTTATTTTGTCTTTGCTTACTTTCCAAGAAAGTGATGTATTTTATGAGTTTCAAATTTATATATATATATATATATATATATTTTTATGAGTTTCAAATTTATATATATATTTTTTATGAGTTTCAAATTTATATTTATATTTTTAAATGTGGTTGGTGTAAATCTCAATAATAATATTTTTAGAATTTATATCTATTTTTTTTCTTATATAATATAAATTTATTGATTAAAATATAATAACAAGATTTCTTCTTATTGATTTTATTTTATTAAAATGTGATTGCACCTAGAAGAGCGAGGTGCTCTAAGGTGCTACAGTTTCGTATGGGGAAGATGTTGTCACGTGTAACAATTACATTCAAAAATAAAAAGTAATAAAAAAATGTCTGCTCATAAAATTAAAAAAATTATGAAAAATAATTAAGAAAATCCATGTCCGCCTATAAAATAAAAATTTACAACTCAAATAATTAAGAAAATCCATGTCCGCACGGATTTATCAAGCATAAGAAAAATCAAATTTATTGACTTTAAAATAAATAAATAAATAAAAAATACACCTAAAGAAATTGGATCCCTCTTTATGCTTGAAAGATATGGGTTTAAGATGGATTTATGTAGATTCAGGTATAAGATGGATCTATGTTGCTAATAATATCAAATTTAATTTTTTTTCACAGTATAAAGATAGTATAAAAAACTTACTTTTAATACTATAATTCAAGTGTTTGGCATCTATCTATTTAACTTTATTTTACTAAGATTTGGTAATAATATCAAATTCAACTTCTTTTTTCACACTAAAATAATATAAACAAATAATTTTTTTTTCCAAGGAAAATAGCATAATTTTCATTAATATTAATCAAAATTACATATTGTCGAAAGGCTTCGAGGAGCCCTTTAGAGAAAGAGAAACTTTTAATCTTCCAGGAAGTATACCGAGTTTTCAGTTTTCAGCCCAAAGAGGAAAATAAAAATACAGTTTCGATTTTCGTGAGAAGTGGATACCCACAATACCGCAAAAAAATATATACAGTAGAAAAATCAAAAAATTGTAGTTGCTTTGTCCAGTGCAAAATTACTGTGGTAGGCCTTCTATAAAAGGTCTATGGTAAAATTCATGGAAGGTGTCATTATGTTGTTCCTTTACATGCCATTGACCCAACTGGAGACGTAGACCTAGCTTTGAGAGTCTACCGCTTCGCGATTTCTTTCTCTATAAACATAATGACATGAGAAAGAGTCAAAACTGTCAATCATTCGCAAAGTGTCGATCAATAAATTGTTTAGAACCAGGTTGTGACATCTCTGAGATTTATTTATCCAATTTATAATGATCATAGAGTCGCCGAAAATCTGTAGATGGGTGCATCATTGTTCATGGGAAAAGAAAATTAGAAGTTTTAAGGAGAAAAGTTCAGCAAAGTTGTTTGAACCCGGTCCCAAACCCATATACAACTGGAAAGAGTGTTGTTCAAAAAGATGTAAAATAGCACCACCACCACAGACACCATTATATGATGCTCCATCAGAGAAGCCCAAGGTATGTGTGGAGTAATGAGTGAGTAATGATTTCAACCACAATAGGACGGGAAATGAGAGTGTGAGTTTCCTGTGGGAAGTAGGATAGGATGGTGAGGCTAGTATCAGTAGTGAGCAATGGAGTGGTTAGTTTTCCAAGGAAGAGAGATCCATTACGAGCGAGCCAGATTCCCCAATTTACAATTAAAGGCAAAGCATGAATGTAAGAGGTGGTCGATGTATCTGTCCAGGATTTCCAGGATTCCTCAACATTTGCTCCAATTCACGCCCTTGAGGAGGGATGACGAGCAGTTAGTTCAGACCAGACGTTGACCGAGAAAGGACATCTCAGTAGAAGGTCAGAGGTTGAATCTTCATCTTGTTTGCATAAGGCACACTAGCCAGGGCCAGCAATGTTTTTCTTTTTGAAGCGATCCCAAGTTGGAATTCGAGTTGCTAGCATACATTGTTCAGGTACACAGGGTACTCCCAAAAGATCGAACACCTAGAGCAACCACTTCACACAAACAGATCACAGATCGACACACGATGTTTTGACGTGGTTTAAACCCTCGAGAG